>ML355906.1:0-56707 GCA_005239505.1 Nicotiana paniculata | reverse complement strand
AATTTTTTCAAATTGTGTGATGTCCTTAAATAATGTTCAAAAGCATATTTGAATGTGTGGACTGGTTATATTCACTATTTTGTTGTTGGTGAGGGCACATGATCTCATGAACGATTGGTAATGTTTTAATTTTCTTGTTGGGTAGGTGCGTGAATTGAGAGGGCTTAGTAGTTGCAAGTCGACTTTTGAAGTTGGATGGTTGCAATTAGGTTATTGGTATTATTGATAAAGTGTTATACTTGGGCATGTTTAAAGAAGGGAAAGAATGTGAAATTTTGTATGTTCATACTTGATGCCGGTATAGATCATAGTTAAGAGGTGATGTGTGTGATTGAAAAGTAAAATACTCCTTTGTTAATGAAATGTGTACGTGTTGAAGGATATTGCTCGAGGACGAGCAAGAGTCTAAGTGAGGGGTATTGATGCGTGGCTAGAATTCATGGTTTTAAGCATTATATACCTTACATTTTGTGTGCGTTAATGATAAAAATACACGTTATATGTGCATAATGGAGTCTATTTCATGTGTAGGTGAACTGGAGATGGAAGCCAAGCTAAATGGATGCATAAACGTCAAAAATACGCTCAAGAGTCGAAAAGGAAACACCCGGGCGTTAGCCGGGTGTTTGGCCCCTAAAGCCAGGCTGACCCTGGCGTTAGTGGGGCGTTTGGCCCCTAAAGCCAGGCTGATCCTGGCGCTAGTGGGGAGTTTGGCCCCTAAAGCTCGGCTGATCCTGGCGTTAGTGGGGCGTTTGGCCCCTAATGCCAGGCCTCCCCAGGCTATAAGGGGGCGTTTGGGGCTTAACGCCTGGGTCCCTGTCCAGTCAATTCTGAGTTTTGAAGGTTATAAGTGTTTCCCGATTTGAATAGAAGTCTCCTACACTGTTAGGGTTTGTCCCAACCTTATATATAGACCCAAAAACACAACTTTGAAGGGGAGAGATTCACGGGGGATTTGATTCACGGATATTCACGTGAGGGGATTGACGTTGAGGAACACACACCACGCTTGAAGGAGGCTTCTACTTAGTTTTTCTTCTGTTCTCTTCCTTTAATTTCATAGTTAATTAGTTCTGGAGTTTTGGGTGCTACATGAAAGTTGTAGTTTGAAGCTTCAATTGTTCGNTTGCTTGAATAGATTAATTTTTTGGGTTTAATTTAGTTGATAGTTAATCAAAAGTCTCTGTGGGTACGATATCTGGACTTACAATCCTATATTACTTGTCGACCACGTATACTTGCGTGTGCGTTCTGGGACCAACAGTTGTCAAAAGCTGGCTTACGTGTGAAACTCTTTTCTACCAATACACATATGCCTTGCAATGCATTAGTACACTCAACCAAGCCATCTGTCACAACATCCTCATGGTTCAATAAGACTGCTTCCAAGGGATCGTCCACATTAATCATTGAGCTTGTATCATCAATTATCACTTCGGTTACCAAATCCACAAAAGAGCACACCTCCGTACTATTTGGTTGCCGCATTGATTTGCATACATGGAAAATGACCTTTTCATCACCCACCCGAAAGGTGAGCTCATCGGCCTCCACATTTACTAAAGCCTTCCTCGTTTCTAGGGAAGTTCTTCCCAAGATAATCGGCACCTCAAAATCGACTTCACAATACAATATCACAAAATCCGCAGGCAATATAAACTTGTCGACATGTACCAAAACATCATCAATAATACCCAGGGGCCTTCATTGTTCTATCTGCCATTTGAAGTCTCATAGAAGTTGCTCTTGGTTGGCCAATGCCCAAAGTTTTGAATACATAATAAGGAATCAAGTTGATACTAGCACCCAAGTCACATAATGCCTTTGCAAAGTCCGCACTACCAATTGTACAAGGGATAGTGAATGCTCCGGGATCCTCTAATTTGGGCGCCATTGAGCGCACAATTGCACTAACTTGGTGAGTCATCTTGATTGTCTCGCACTCCATGGATCTCTTCTTTGTAACCAATTCTTTCATAAACTTGGCATACCCGGGCATTTTCTCAAGAGCCTCAACTGGTGGTACATTGATAGACAAACTCTTCATCATTTCTATGAACTTCTTGAACTGATTTTCATTCTTCTGCTTTGCCAATATTTGAGGATAGGGAGGAGGAGGCCTAGGCAATGGTGCCTTGGATTTTGGAACAACCTGCTCCGGTATGTCAATTAAGTGCTCCTTAGACGGGTTCACGTCATTTTGCGTTTCCTCCCCATGGTCATTGATGTCAATACTCACTTCACCATTCATTAACTCTTCACTCACTTTCTCAACCTTAATAGGAACATCACCTTGTTTTATTTCATTATCATCACTTACAACCCTCTTTTTCTTGGAAGAACTAGCTTCACCACCTCGACCACTCCTTGTGGTCACCGCCATTGCATGTCCGATGTTGTTGTTATTCCCACCCTTTGGGTTCACCACCGTGTCACTAGGTAGTGCCCCCTTAGGGCGAATGTTCAAAGCTTGCGATATTTGTCCCATTTGGACCTCAAGATTGTGGATGGAGGTAGTGTGGCAGGAAATTTGAGAATCCGAAACCGCATTACGTTCCATCATCTGTTTAAACATATGCTCGATCTGACCCATTTCATTGCTTGACGAACTCTGACCTTGGGATTGATAGGGGGTGGATTGTTGGGCTGTTAATACATCGGGGGCCTTTGAAAGCCCGACCCTCGATTACCGTTTCCACCCCAATTGTTATAATTATTCCCATTCCAATTGTTGTTGTTGCCTCTCCATTGTTGATTGTTGTTCCCCCAGTTGCTAGAATTGTTATTGTTGTTCCAATTTCCTTGCCCTTGGTTGTTCCAATTTTGGTTGTTCCCTTGAGATCTCCATTGTTGGTTTGGAGCATTGCTCCTCTGTCCTTGGAAGTTGTTTGCATACATCACATCCTCATTCTGCTCATTATAGGAACCATCATTGTTGTATCCACTCACACCCTGCTCACTTTGGTCATTGTTGCCTTGCATTTGTTGGCCACGTTGTCTTTTCTTGTTGACCAATAGATTGACCCCTTCAATAGCATGAACTTGCTTTGGTCCTTGGATTTGCTGAAGTTTTGCCTTGGCAAGTTGGTTCATAGTTGTTGTTAGCTAAGCAATGGCATGTCCATGGTCTTGAAGTTCTTTATGGAGGTTGATCACACTTGGGTCACCTTGGGGCACATTAGTCCCGCTTTTCCATGTTGACGCAGTGTCAACCATTTTATCAAGAATATCACAGGCTTCATCATAAGATAGTTTCATGAAGTTCCCCCCAGCTAAATGGTTGACCACACACTGATTGGTTGTGTTTATGCCCCGGTAAAAAGTTTGTTGAATCATAGCTTCTGTCATGTAATTGTTGGGGCATTCCTTGACCATCGTTATGTATCTCTACCAAATATCATGGAGGATCCGTTTGGTTCCTGCTTGAATGCCAATATTTCATCCCTCAAAGCTGCCATATATCCGGGTGAAAAAAACTTGGCAATAAACTTGTCCGCCAACTCATCCCACGTGGAGATGGAATGGTTGGGGAGTCGTTCAAGCCAATCCAATGCTTTCCCTCTAAGAGAGAAAGGGAATAGTCTGAGCCTCAAAGCATCCTCCTACACGTTGGTTTGCTTGCTACCCCAACAGGTATCCACGAATCCTTTAAGATGTTTGTAAACATTCTGATGGGGAGCACCTGTGAAATACCTTTGCTGCTACAATAATTTCAACATTACATTTGTGATTTGGAAATTTCCCGCCCGGATTCGGGGTGGGACAATTGCACTAGCATATCCTTCATTTGGAAGGACACGAGGGGCTGCTCTTGGAGGAGGCGAGGGAGGGTCTGGAATAGTTTCATTGGCATTGTCCTGACGGACTCGTCTTTGAGCTTGAGGTACTAGATGCACCTCATCATCCCCGTTATCATCTAGCTCCTCCCCCGGTAGAACATTGCCTAGAGAATCAGCCATTTGTACCTAGAGCGATTGAAACACACAAGTTAATAAAATAGAAGGAAAGAAAACAATCTACACCACTAATCAAATAGATAGCCAACACCGTTTAACTCCCTGGCAACGGCGCCAAAATGTGATCGGAACCCTACCTACACCACTATAGAATGGCAAGGCGGGGTCGATGTAGCTTTTACCCGATAGGATCGAGATCGAAATCCACAGGGAGTTAGATGATGGGAGTTGAGTTTCTATCCGATTTAGTAGTGTGTATTGTTCTTAATTGCTCTTCTAAGCATGGGTTGTTTTGATTCTATACTAGTTTTAGTACTAATAATTGCTAGGACAAGCTAACTACAATATTTTTGTGAAGGTTTTATCAAATTATAAAGGGAACTAGGGATGCAACTTACACCTAGGCGAGTATCTAACGCGATCTAAAATCTAGGATAAACTTGTTGGTTATGGGCTCGTGATATAACCTCACACTCAACTACTCACCCTATACCTCTCGGTAGTTTGGGTGACTTTGCTCGAATTGGCTTTCTCAAGCCTAATTGGGTGTTTCAACAAAGCAAGTGAAATTGGCTCAAGTCGGATATTACTATCTCTAGGTTCTACCCTTTAATTGGGGCTATCAATCTCTTGAATTCACTCCAATTCCTTGTTAGCCTATTTTACCTAGTCTTTGGTCATCTTTCTCAAGAACAAACCTAGTCAAAAAGGCATGAATCAGTGCTTGCAACCACTAATTCAATAAATTAAGCATGAAACAAACTAAATATCACTGACCCAATAACAAGTAAGCCTATAATTGAAGACCCATTAGATACAGACACTAGGATTGGGTCACAACCCTAGATAATGGGTTTAGCTACCCATATTCAAAGAATAAATCAAAAGAGTAGATGATATTAAAGCCATAAATGTCAAATACAAAGACAAATCTAAGATTAAGAGTGGAATTTATTCTAAAATTACTCAAAAAGGTAAAAAGTTGCTATCCACGAGCTCCCTAAAACATTTGATGCCCTAAAAATAAGAAAAAGAAGTATTTATACACAACTAAAAATACTGGACAAAAATTCCCCTACGGAGGTTCCGTTGTCAGCAGAAAACTAAGCACCACAGAAGAACAGCTTCCGCGGCCACGCAATTATAAGCGCGGATCGCGCTTCTTCAACTGGCACTTCTCTGAACCAGGTTTCCACTCTCAGTAGAATCTTGAGCGCCCCAGCGGAAATTGATAGCGTGGCAGCAGAATTTAACGCTGACCGCGCTCTTGTGAAAGACCACTCTTGTCAAGTCTCTGAACATGACTTTCTGCTCTCAGCGTATTTCCAACCGCAGTCGCGCTTAGGTTTCGCGGCCGAGCAATTATAGCGCTCTCAACGGTTCCACAAGGGATAAAATACATCTCTCTGAACCTCAATCTGCAGTCGCCCTTATAATTCCGCCCCAGCGAAAAGTCTTTCGTTGCAGCGTATAAATAGCGATGTCAGCGATTTTGCTGAGTCCCTGGGTTGTGCAAGTTTGGCTCTGTTTAAGTTAAATTAAGCATCTTTGCCTCAATTTGATCCAAAACCTGCAATTTAAGCACCTTGCATTAGTTTTTGGGAGTACCTTAGCGCATTTTTGCCCCAAAACCCAAGCAAAAGAGAGTAAATAGTAGGTAAAAATCCCTAGTTATCAGACTACGGAACGGTATTCCGGGAGATTCCTCTGCACATTTACGTTTGGGACCACGGTACGGTATCCCGGGAGATCCTCTGTTGCTATTAGTGTGTTCTGAGCTGTTGGTTTTCATTGAGTTCTATTCCTGTTAGATTTCCGTATTTATTTTGTTGTAATATTTCTTTCTGTCTTATTTCATTATATTTATACCAACAGGGCCCTTATCAGACCTCGTCACTACTCGACCGAGGTTAGGATTGGAACTTATTGGATACCATTGTGGTGTACTCACGCCCTTCCTGCACATGTTTTCGTGTGCAGATGTAGGTACCTCTCGTCCGCCTCAGCATTAGTGCAGTCGCAGCAACCACCAGAGACTTCAAGGTATATCTGCACGCGTCTGCAGATCCTCGGAGTCCCCCTCCATATTTTATTTTGTTTCCCTCCTTTATTTCTTAGACTTTATGTATAGCAGACAGTTAGATAGTTTTCGTAGAGCTTGTAACTCATGATTTCGGGTTTTAAGAAGTATTGTGTATAATCGCGTAATGTTTTTACTTGTATATGCCGAGCAGTAGTTTACCACATATTGCCATTATTGAAGCTCGGTTGTTCCTTTATTTTCCTTATTTCTCTTATTTCAAATGTCAATAGGCTTACCTAGTCGTAGCGACTAGATGTCGTCGCGATGTCTTTCGGAGGGGAAAATGGGTCGTGACATTCATGTAGCTTCAGGTTCGCACACTTGAATCACACAAGAATTGCTTGCAAAATGCCTTGCTATTTTTCTATCAACTCACGTTTAACTTCAACATTCGTGCGTACCTGTAAAATGAGAATATCCAGCAATATATAAAGTTATTATAATAGGAAATAACTAGAGTTCTAATGTTTTACGCTCCCTGGTGGAAGAGTTCTAGTAATATTCAACTTTTAACTCCTCCCTTATCTAGGATAGAGTTCTCTTCAAGTAAGGAGTCCTTCTCCTTATCACTTATGCAACCTTTTCGTTCAAGAGATATCAGATATAACCACTTAAGCTTATCCCCTTCACGTGCATGCCTTGTGCTTGAATCTGTCGGTGTCTGTGTACACTGTGTATGACCTGGTTCATGCTTGAGTTCCTTTGTCAATCATCAGAACAAACTTCACTTGGGCCAACAAATTCCCTCTTTTTATGATGACAAACTCTATGTGTTTCATAAGCATATCCAGTTTCAACTCAACTCAACATCAACAAAATATTAGAACACTTTCCATTTTAAAGTCACAAATCATCAAGGACCAGGTTCATTAGGTTATAAACATCACAGTTCAAAGTGAAAGGCACAACTTATCTTCCCTTTTTTGGCATCATCGAAAAGTTGCATAATTATGTTACTCATGGCCACTAGGGCTACTTCAAATGAAATCATGGAGTCAAGCATCATATATCAATCTAATGATATTATCTATCTAAGAAGAATCAACAAATAATTAGAGCACAAACACAATTGTGTAACATTGATACTAGTCATCCACAAAACAAAAGAAAAATAAAGATACTGGATCATGAGCAAAAAGAAATCTCATCTGGGTCACTGGTTTGTCTAACTAGGCTAGGAAGGTTTCAAGACTGGGAAGGACCGGGTTCTTGGTTTCTGGCCTGAAGTAGCTTTAACATATCATGAAGAATGCCTCCATTCTTCTCCTTCTCCTTTGAAAGCTTAGCCGTGAGAGCATCCCTCTCAGTTTCTACTTCATCCAGCCTCTTCTTCAGCCTCTCAATCTCAGCATCCTTAGCCCCACTCTCTTGTACCAAAGCTCGCACTTTGATGTTCACAGGTACCTTCTTGTATGAACCAAGTTCTTTGGGAGTAGTGTAGACTTCATATTCATATGCCGTCAAAGTGTTTGCCCCAAAGTGATCCTTGTTATTACCAACTTCCCATTTCTTGAGGGGTAACTTGACGTGAGCAAGTACAGCCGTGACAATGAAACCATAGGGTATGGCATGAGTTTTGGTCCTAGTTAGAACCCTATCAAAAATCTGGATGATAAACTCAGACCAATTTATTTGCCTCCCACTGTCCAGCCATTCCATAAGGACCAGGTCCACGAATGTGGCAATGTGCCTTATTTCCTGCCTGGGAAGCACAACCTTGTTAACAAAATTCAACAGAACTTTTTGGAGTGGCTTCATCTCACTTTTGTATACAACCTTGGCCTCTAGCTATAACTCATTGTCAACAAACTTCCTTGTAATGGCAAGGGAGGTACGGAGGTTCTCTAGGCTTGTCCATTTGAGCTTTTTGTAATCATTGTACCCTTCAACAGGTACACCCAAAATCTCTCCCAATTCTTTGTCGTCGAAGCTCACAGTCACTCCCTTCACCACACTAGTGACTCTGCCATTTTTTATCTCACAATTTGTCATGAACTCTACAATCTCAGCCCTGGCAAGACTTCCATCCATCTGAATGACCATGTCCTTCCAACCCTACAGTTGGAGTTTTTGCAGCAGCATGACCATTCCTTCCTACTCCAAGTCCCTAAGGAGTCTACCCTTCAAGATGGTTCTTTTTCCAAACTTCTCCTTCTTGTCCTATTCTTCATTGATTTCTTCTTTTTGTTCACTCTCTTCTTCCTCCACTACTTTCACATTTCTAGATTTCACGGCAGACCTGGTTTTTCTACCAAGGTAGAAGGTTCTGCAGACTTTGTCTTTGAAGGGGGCTTCTTTTTGAAAATCTTTATTTTCTTTGTCTTCGGATCCGCAACCTCTTCCTCCCATGCCTTATCTTCATCACGAAGAACCAGGTCCATCTCCTCAATTTCAACTACCTCAACAGACTCAACCATTTTCTTCTTTCCCTTTGCAGAAGCTTTTTTTTTACTCTCTTCTAGGGGTTTTTCCAGTTCTACCTCATTCTGCTTCTTCTGACTCCTTGTAGATCTTCCTCTTGTAGAGGAGTCTCTAGAGGGATAGAAAAGGCAGCCTTTCTCTTCTTGTTTTCCCTAGCAGTTCCAGAGATTTTAACTCCTGAACTCTTCTTCCGTTTAGGATTTTAACTGTCAGACACTTGTTTTAATAGTCCTTCAAGGGATTCCTTCACATATGGAACATATTCTTGAACATTGTTACCTAACCTAACAACCCCTCAGCAGCTTCTCCAAATCCACCACCCCCTTTTTCTCTCAAACTTTCTTCTCTCTGGCAGATTCCTCACTCCACACTACCATAGCTCATGTTTCTTCAGTCAAACCAACAGGAGTGGGTGAAGATTCATCCGCTCCTTTTCTCATTCCACTCATATGACCTTGAGAACCCATACTCTCTTTTACTTTTTACTTTTTTCTTGTTATTTTTATCCCCCCAGTTTTCCAGATTCAGTTGTTTCAACCCCAGCCATAGTTCCTACCAAGACAAACCTATTTTCCAAATTTTCAGCAACCTCAGAGATTGTCTCAAATGTAATTTTTAGACCAGATATTACCTGCTCTATTTCATATGAAACAGTTTCTTCCCCCTTAGTTACAGACTTAAATGATTCTTCATATTTCTGGGGTTCTTTTTCCCGACTTGCTTTTAACTGCTCATTGATTTTCTTGATTTGTTCTCCTCCAGCGACTACCTTGCGAGAAATCATCTTGAAACTTCCTCTCTTAGAGGTGGGTGTGGGTGAAGGTGTGATAAATAGTGTGGGTGTAGTTTCCTTGGGTGATGAAGAGGGATTCTCATAAGGGTTTTCCATTACTGTGTTTTTATGAGTGTTTTAGAAAAAAGAGAGAAGATTGTGAGAGTTGTTTGACAGCAGAGTAGTTTAGAAGTGGAGAAATGGGAAGGTCCAAATCAAATTTAAAGAGGGAGAGTTTAATTGGGTAATGGCAGTCTATTAAAACTGGGAATCAATTCGGAAAGACGTTGAAGACTCTCCCTAGAATCTAGGCACTTATTACGTTTTGGGAATCTCTTTGGGTGAAACTTGTTCATTTTGTAATGGATAATCTCAAGGAAGGTTACGATTAAATGGGACTCTCCTTTTGATCATAATCCAAATATAATTATTTTAAAATATGCAGAGTGGCGAGTACGTACCATTTAATCCTGATGAACCAGGTTCTTCACTGAGAAATATCTTGTGTAAGTCTGAATCTACCAAGAGAACAAAGATAATATCATTAGAGATTAATGAAATATTTTAGCACATGGCACAAGAGTATACTAGTAAAAGTATGAGACTGAGCAAAATCTAATCTAATTTTTGTACAAAATTCACAAATTATTTAACCAATATTTTTGAGTTAGAACTGGTTCCTTTTAGGTGATCTTAATCATCCGCAATTCTAACATGTTCCTTTCAAAGTGATCTCTACTTAGAGCTTTTGTGAAGATTTCAGCTATTTGCTTGTCAGTAGCATAAAATTCCATAGTGATAAAACCTTTTCATAGTTGTCCCTCAAGAAATGATGCCTAACATCTATGTGCTTAGTTCTTTTGTGATGAATCGGGTTCTTGGTCATACTAATTACACTAGTGTTATCAATAAAGATGGGGATACAACCTACATCAATTCCAAAATCCATTAATTGTTGTTTGATCCACAACAGTTGAGCATAACATGAGACAGAAGCAACATACTCAGCTTCAGCAGTAGATAAGGCCGCTGAATTTTGCTTTTTGATGGCCTAAGACACAAGACATGAGCCAAGAAAATGTGGCATACCTGAGCTTCTTTTTCTATCCACAAGAAAATCTGTATAATCAGCATCTGCATATACCACTAGGTTGAAATTACTACCTTTGGATACTATAGACAAAGGTCAGTGGTGCCTTTTAGGTATCTCAAGATCCTTTTGACAGTAGTCGAATGAGACTCCTTTGGAATTGCCTGAAATCTAGCACAAAGTCCCACACTGAAAACAATGTCAGCTTTGCTAGCAGTGAGATATAACAAAGAGCCAATCATTCCACTATACAACTTCTGATCAACAGATTAACTAGGTTCATCTACATCCAATTTTGTGGTTGTTGCTATAGGAGTGTCAATTTCTTTGGAATCTTCCATTTTAAACCTTTTAAGCAACTCTTTTACATAACTTCGTTGATGGATCATAGTTCCATTTGAATTTTGTTTAATTTGTAAGCCTAAAAAGAAATTAAGCTCACCCATCATACTCATTTCAAATTCACTCCCCATTATTTTAGCAAATTCTTTTACTTAATTTATTAGTAGTTGCTCAAAATATTATATCATCAACATACATTTGAACTACCAAGAGATCTTTACCTTTTTCTTTCAAGAATAAAGTATTATCAATTTAACCTCTCTTGTAGCCATGCTCAAGTAAGAATTTTGTTAATCTTTTATACCATGCTCTTGGAGCCTGCTTGAGCCCATAAAGTGCTTTGTCAAACTTGTACACATGATCAGTATATTCCTTGCTTTCAAAGCCTGGAGGTTGCTTGACAAACACTTCTTCCTTTAGATATCCATGGAGGAAGGCACTCTTGACATCCATCTGATGGAGAGTGAATTTCATGTAGGCACCAAAGGCTATAAGGAGTCTAATTTCCTCCAATCTTGCAACTGGAGCAAAAGTCTCATCATAGTATATGCCCTCCTGTTGACTCTATCCATAAACCACCAATCTTGCCTTGTTCCTAGTAACTATTCCATCTTCGTCAAGTTTGTTTCTGAAGACCCATTTTGTGCCAGTTACTTATCTTTCCTTGGGTCTTGGTACTAGATGCCAAACTTGACTTCTTTCGAATTGATTGAGTTCATACTACATTGCATTCACCCAGTCCGCATCCTGCAAAGTCTCAGCAACATTTTTAGGTTCAATAAGAGATAAAAAAGCATCAAAAGCACAAAGATTCTTCAAAGAAGATCTGGTTTTGATTCCACAGGTTAGATCAGTAATTATGTTCTCAATGGGATGAGAACTTTGACACTTGTAAGGTTTCACCACCAGCTAATTTCCCCTAGATGTTCTTTCAATGTTTTGTTACTAAGGAACAGGTTCATGGACAGGTTCCCTCGAGGTTTGAGGATCAAGTCCTCTTTGTTCAGTTCTCCCTGTCAGGTTGCCCTGGGTGGAAGGACATGTTCCATCACTTGCTCCCTCCTTTGGTGCTGCTTCAGTCTGGTTTGTGGTTTCATTTGAGTTACCAGCCTAATTGCTTCATCATCATGTTCCTGCCTCTCAGAAAGAATGTTAGTTTCGTCAAAAACCACATGTACACTTTCTTCTACTCACATAGTTCTTTATTTATAAATCTTATAAGCTTTATTGTGTGAAGAATATCTCAAGAATACTCCCTTATAACTTCTGGGACCAAACTTGTAGGGAGTCTTTGCCATTATTGTGCACAAAGCACTTGCATCCAAATGGCCTAAGATGGGATATATTTGGCTTTCTCCCTTTAATTAACTCATAAGGAGTCTTCTCAACAAGAGGTCTAATCATGCACCTATTTATGATGTAGCATGTCGTGTTCATAACTTCTGCCCAGAAACTATGGGGCAGTTTACTAGAAAGAAGAATAGTCCTAACCATTTCTTCCAATGTCCTATTATTTCTTTCAACTACTCTATTTTATTGTGGAGTCCTAGGAGCAGAAAAATTATGAAGTATGCCATGCTTATCATAAAATTCAGCAACTTTAGCATTCTCAAATTCAATATCATGATCAGACCTAATTGATGCAAGTTGATTACCTAGTTATTTCTAAGTTTTTCTACCAAAAGAAGTGAACATGTCAAATTCTTCATCTTCAGATGTCAAAAAATATGTCCAAGTAAACCTAGAGTAATCATCAACAAGCACCATAACATATTTTTTACCACTCTGCTCAATGTTCTTATTGGTCCACAAAGATCCATATTGACCAATTCCAACGTCCTAGTAGTTCTTACCATTTTATTTCTTTTGAAAGAGGATCTTACCTTTTTCCCCCTTGCACAAGCCTCACAAACTTTATCTTACTTGAACTTAATGTTAGGCAGCCCTATCACCAAGTCCTTGAAGACTAGTTTGTTGAGTTGACTTTGATTGGCATGTCCAAGTCTCTTGTGCCAAAGGAGGGGATCATTATCCAACACACTTAATCAAGTGAGTTCATTATCTGAAAGTGTGGAGATCCACAACATATATGTTGTTCACTCTTTTTCCTTGCAAAACGATCGTGTCATTGGTAAGATTAATCACAAAGCATTTTGTAGAGGTGAATGTTACAATGTTACATGTATCACACAATTGTAATACACTTATTAGGTTGTACTTCAGTCCATCTATCAAGTAGATATTCTTAATAGAGTGAGAATCAGTCTTACCTACCTTTCCAACCGTAATGATCTCACATTTCTTCCCATTTCCCAAGGAAATATTACCTCCTTTAAGGTCCTCAAGTGAAAGGAATTGGTTCTTGCTTCCTGTCATATGCTTTGAGCAGCCACTATCCATGTACCATATTTGGTTGCTTCCCTTCACTTAGACCTGCAAAAGGAAATCAGGGGTTAGACTTAGGAACTCAAACTAGTTTGGGTCCCTTTCTATAGGCAAAAGGGTGAATCAAATTCTTTTTAGACCAACTTGGCAGCCTATTTTTCCCTTGAATAAAATCTTTGTTATTTTGACTTGCCTTCTATTTTGCAGTGCATTCACTTTTATAGTGACCAGTGTTACCACAGTGTGTACAAATCTTGTTCTCAAGAAGTGTAAGATACTTGCTTTTGGGATCCCACTTAGGTGCAGGGTTCCCAAAGCCAAGTCATCTTCTTTTGCTACAATGGTGTTCTTGTAGCCATAAAAGTGCATCGGAGGACCTGTTCCATTTACAATTTCTGTCTAGCTCATGCTTGACCTTGCTTAGATCCTCCTTTAGAATTCTTACCTATTCATCTTTCATTTTTCCTATGTTTTCTTATAAAGTGAGTTGTGTGTGATCAGTTGTCTTTTTGCCTGTTCTTAGTTTCAATTTTAGATTCTCATATCTAAGCTCTAGGACAGTTAAGTCAAGTGCATGAACCTGGTTGTTTAACAGAATATTTTCACGTATAGTTTCACTAATCCTAAGTTGCACGTTTTTGCACTTAACCTTCAAAATCACATATTCATTAGATAGTTGTTCCTTTTCATTATTTACATCCTCAGATTCATCAATTAGCTCTAATAGTAACTCAAATAGCCTTTCCTCAAGCAAAAGTTTTAATATTGTCTTTGATATGAAAGACACTTACCTCAGTTTTCATCAGATTCTCCAATGGCCCTAAGTGCACGTTCATCTTCATCATCATCATCATCATCTGAGATTTCTCCCCAAGCAAAGACCATAGCCTTGGTTGATCCTTTGATGTTGATTTTCTTGGGTTGAACCTGTTCCTTCGTTCATCTTTTTCCTTCTTCCATTCAATCTCCCAAAAAGGACAGTTTTTGATGTGATGATCGGGCTTTCCACATTTGTATTAGCCATCATTTGTATGCTTCTCCGGAGCTTTTGCCTTGTTGTAGCTTCAACTTCTTGAAGAACTCTTTTCTCTTCTCAGGTACTTCTTGAAGTCTTTGGTGATCATAGCCATTTCATCATATTCCATATCATAACCTTCAATGATTCTGAGTGCCAAGATTTTTCCTTCTTAGGTACATCCATCTTCATGGTTTGTCTCCTAAGTTCATAGGTAGTGAGATTTACAATCAATTAATCTAGTGGGAGAGTAATAAGGTTCTTTGATTCTTGAATGGAAGTGATCCTGTTTTCCCAAGTGATTAGATATACCCTAGTAAGTATATTCTCAACCCTCTCTTCCTCAGGAATAATCCTTCCAAGAGATTTAGTTCATTCATCAGTGTAGTGAACCTTGTGTACATCTCTTGAATGGTCTCTCCACCCTTTATAGCAAAGTTATCATACTGAGAGTACAGTAGAGTTCCTATGGATCTCTTTACTTGAGTAGTCATTCATGACCTACCTGTAGTGTGTCCTAAATTTGCTTAGCAGTTGCACAGTCTTGGATTATGTTGAACTCATCTGGACCAAGCCCACAAACTAGCCATTTCTTGGCTTTAGCATTCTTCTCCCATTTATTCAAGTCCTCGGCAGTTCAATCTGCTCTTGTCTTTGGCGCATCTACTCCTTCAGCATTTTTCTTCAATGTAGTCAGTGGACCTTCAGTGACAATGTCCCATAGCTCATAGTCCTCTCCTTGAATGTGATCTCACATTCTGTTCTTCCACCAAGAGTAAATACTAGCCATTAAAGAGTGGTGGCCTAGCAGTGGATTGTCTTTCCCAGTTTCCAGATGGTGCACTCATCTTGATCTTCTCTTAAGGTGTCAGACTCTTTAAGGGTAACTTGCTCTGATACCAATTGATGTTGTGTACTTCAATATCACACAAGAGGGGGGTGATTTGTGTGGTGTCCAATTTTTTGCGTATACAGATTATAGAAGAACCTAGTTTGTCAATGTGTTCCTTATACTACTGTTGCAAAATAGCAAATGCGGGAAGTAAAGAACACAAGTATTTATGTGGAAAACACCTGGCTCAAAAGGTAAAAAAACCACGACCTACTACCTAGTAGGATTTTTTCCAACACTTCACTAAATCACTGAGCTAAAAGCACCATTTACAAAACTCTTTTTAAACCTAAGGATGAACTCTAACCCTTTATGGCAACCAGCCTCTAGCTGTTACGACAACTTCAAGTTAACTCTAACTTGAATACAACACTCAGAGTACCTAGTACAATTGCTTCTAGATAAAGCTGGAAGGTACAACTCAAAAGCCCTACTACAATAAAACTAGAATAAAGGCAGACACTTAGAACTGGATCTTCTATCTGGTTCATGTGGCTTCAGGTTCGCACACTTGAATCACACAAGAATTGCTTGAAAATGCCTTATTATTTTGCTCTCAACTCACGTTTAACTTCAGCGTTTGTGTGTAGCTGTAAAATGAGAATATCATACAATATATAGAGTTAGTAGAATAGGAAATAACTAGATTTCTAATGTATTACTCTTCCTTGGTGGAAGAGTTCTAGTTATCTTCAACTTCTAACTCATCCCTTATCTAGAATAGAGTTCTCTTTGAGAAAGGAGTCATTCTACTTATCACTTATACAACCTTTTCATTCAGGAGATATCATATATAACCACTTAAGCTTATCTCCTTCACGTGCATGCCTTGTGCTTGAATATGCCCGTGTCTATATACACTGTGTATGGACCTGGTTAATGCTTGAGTTCCTTTGTCAATCATCAAAATAAACTTCACATGGGCCAACACCTTGATTCCATTAGAAAAGCATCATAAGATCTAGCATAAATGGCTAAAGTAAAAACATCCTATTGAATGGGTCCCCCGCTGCACAAAGAATCCCGTATTTACACAGAGTCTGAAGGAGGGTCGCACTTCAAATGGGTATAATGTAGACAGTCTACCTCAATGCAAGCATTAGTGGTTGATTTCACGACTCGAACATGTGACCTATTAGTTACACAGAGACAATTTTATAGTTGCTCCAATGCTCCCCTTCTCGAATCTCTGACTAACTCTAGGATACATTAATTTGGTAATATAATCACACGATTGCAGAGACCGAGCTAGGATTTGGGATGCATGGCAAAATTGGTTGATTTTCTCCTCCTACGCACGAAATATACACGACGCCTAACATTAGTCCTTGCAGATTATTCTTTTTACATCCCCTTATTATGTTTTAATCTATTTTTACCTTATATTTGAAATGGTTTTGCTACATATTGAAGAATAACACTGTAGCCAGTGCCCAGAATATATTTTAAGAGGGAGTTTTATTGCCTTACCCATAAATATCAAATTAATTATCTTTGTCTATCCATTTATTTCCCTACCCATCAAACTAATTACCCTTCATACTCATTGTAGTTTTTGTGGCTAATTGCCTCTTTTTCACCTTTTTTGTTTCTCGTCTTTCTTTATTCTTTGATTTTTTCTCCTTTTATGTTTATTTTTCAGTCATATAATTTTTTATTAACTTTCAGTCATATTATTTTTTATTTTCTTTTTCCAACATAGTTTGATTTCATGCTCAATTTTGACTCCTTTTTTTTCTTTTGTTCATTTTCTTTATTTATTGTTCCTTTTCTAATTTCATTTAAATCTTTTTTCTTTTTGTTTCCTTTTTTTTGCATAATCTAATTGTATTCACTTTTTTGCCTTTTCTTTATTGTTTTCTTTTCTTTCTCTGTGCAATAATAAAAAGATATTTATATAGTAAATACTTGTTCACCTTTTTTTTTTATATAACCGATATAATATATCTTTGTCTTACTTTTTCCTATTTTCTTTTTTTGTAGATCTTATTATGTAGATCAGTTATAAGAACAACGTATACACTATACTTGTTTTCTTTTCTTTCTTTTTTTTCTTTTTTTCTTTTCTAATTTCATTTATTATCCACATCTTTTTCGCTCCTTTATTTTTGTTCTATTATTTTTTTCACTATATCAAAAAAATATAATTGATATAGTACCTTTTTTATAAATTAATTATTAGAAAATAATTTATTGTAGCATATATATATTAGTAGTAGTTGAAGTATATTATTGCAATATACTATGATACCCATATGGTAAATATCATATACTAACATGGTATCATAGAGGATTAGTCATTTCTTCAACAAACAAAATACTCATCAGTCCTCTATGATACCCACACGGTATATATTATATACTAACATAGTATCATAGAGGCCCGGTTCATTCAGTTCTGTATGATGCCCACATAGTATATATCATATACTGATAGGGTATCATAGAGATCTGGTTATTCCTTTCAGAAAGACACTCAGTCCTCTATGATACCAACCTGGTATATATCATATGTTGACATGGTATCATAGAGGACTAGTTCATTCTTTCAAAAAAAAATTATTAGTCCTCTATGATACCCATATGGTATATATTAAATACTGTCATGGTATCATACCGTACTAGTTTATTCTCTCAAAAAAATTAGTAGTATATTGTTAAAATTAATTATATACTTTTGAATTAATTATTATATACCAATATAACATAGTATAACATGTTGGTATACAATACAACTTTTGTCTTCTTTGCTAGTTCAACTTAATTTTGGCCGAAATTTTAAAAATTTACTCCAAAAATATCCACCAAATTTACTCAAAATTTATCCATAGCCTTCAATCAACATTTCGAACATGACTCGATACAAATCGAATCAAAACAACTATAAAGTGAGATTTTTCCTATTATTTTCATGGAACTCCATCGAAAAATTTATTTAAAAAAATATTTGCAAGGACCTAATAGGAAATTCAAAAAATACAAAATGGCTTATTTATTATTGTATACTATTATATTAAATTATAAACTATAACATTATAATGTTGTTATAACCATGACTTTGACTTTGCACAATAGCACCTAGATGATTCAATAAAATAGCAATCGAAGTATACTATTATGGTATATTATATACTATTACAGCATATTGTTGTAGTATATTGCATATTATTACAGTATATTATATACTATAACAGTATACTATTGCAGTAAAGCTATATACTCCTATAGTATATTGTATACCAAAGCGGTATACTATTAAGTAACTATGTTCTTCGATTTTCAGCTGAAAAATTCGATCTCAATCAATTCAAATCAGCTCCAAATGCGATCAAATTTCAGTATGAACTCCCAGAAGGTACTACAAGCAATATTACATAACCCCCACTTTGAATTAAACAAGAAATCTTCAAAATAAAAATTTTAAATTCAAGAGTTTCAAGCCCAACAATGGTAGATATTCAAATACACATAAAAATTTAGATTTGGGAAGCTTACTCGAAGGTACTATAAGCAATATACACTCATTTCAAATCTAATATTAGAATCTTCAAGTTGAGAAATCATAATTTTGAAATTTGAAAAAAGACTAAGAAAGTCTGTAAAATTTTAATTTCAACAAAAAACACGAAGTGCAAAATTCGAGCAAGCATGAGATTTTGACAGTAAAATGATGATTACATGAAAAATAACGGGTCAACTGGATTTCATAGTCTATTAGAAGAAAAAGCTCTGGAATTTTGCACTTCAAAGAGGAAAGGGAATGTGTTCCACTAGATCTGAGAAAACAAATGAAAAGACAAAAGGGAATAGGTAAGCTAGGTAAAATATTTCGGCTGAATAGGTAATTTTTGTAACAAACATTCATATGAGTAATTACGGGTAATTATTATGCATTGTGTGGGTATTTAGCATAGATTTCCCATTTTAAGAAGCTTTACGTGAGAATTATTCTGACCACTACAAGCGTTAAACCCTAGATAGGGGTGTACATGGACCGGGTTGGTTCGGTTTTTATTAAAACCAAACCAAACCAATTATATCGGTTTGGATTGGTTCGATTTTGTCGGGTTTTTCGGGTTTTCGGATTATTTTTTTTGTTACATGAATATAGTTCAAATCTTACTTTGTTAAAGTTATAGATAAGGTTTTGATAAGTTAATATATGTTTAGTAAATATTGAAACAATTGACAAACATATGATCTATTAAAATATTCTAATGGGAGAATTTTTTTAGTAATATATGATAGTTATTTTCTTAATCGTCTAAAATAATTTTCGTTAATGTACGCTTTCTAAGTTAACACATGAGAGAATCTCAAATATTTTAATATTTTTTAAAGAAAATTCAATATGAAGTCTTAAAAATATATATATACATATAAATTATATATTTATATGTCGGTTTGGTTCGGGTTTTTTTATTCAATACTAAACCAAGTCAAACCGAACCTAGTCGGGTTTTTTAATCGGTTTGGTTTGGTTTTTCGGTTTGATGCGGTTTTCCGGTTTTTGTACACCCCTAATCCTAACTATTAAAACCTACAGTGATAATGCTATACATACACCGGTACTTTGATAAACTATATAAACAAATTTTCTTATTCCCTTTCGCTTGGTTGACCAATTAATTAGGAAGAGCTTTTTGAATCATGCGGGATACACCTAATTGATGAAATGTCCTTAAGGAATAAGGATTATGTGTTCACGCGTCTCAAGCTTCGTTCTATTTATTGGATTATTTTCTAACAAGATTTAAATGTTGAATTATCTTTGAACAAGCAATTGCGAATATTGTCGTTTTATTAGTTTAGGTACAATACGAAAAACCAAAAGTTCAATACGACCAGGACAGATCTAGTGAGATTTTTTCTGGTTTACATGAATCCAGTAATGCCTAAACTTTGTATTTGTATTTTAAAAATTCACTAAATGTACAAAAATATTTAGCTCAAAACTCAGCATGTTTGTCCAGTTATTATAATAAGAAAGAATTTTAACTTGAGATCGTTGTAGAAATCTGTAAATTTAAAATTCTGGATCCTCTACAACACAAACATTAAAGGGTCGTTTGGTTGGGAAACAAGTTATGTCAGGATTAACTATCTGGGGATTGTTATTCAACCTTCTCATATGATAAAAATAATACTAATCTCAGGATTAGTTATAACTGCAGTTTTATTCCAGCCAAACGTGAAATAAACTCATCTAAAATTTAATCTCGAGATTAATTATCTCTTATCCCTCGTACCAAACGAGCCCTAAGTGATAATATATTACTCTCTCTTGTTTTGGTGACTGGACACTTATATTACCGTTGGAGCGTACGAGAAAAGAAAGATTTTTGGCTTCGTCTTTCACGGGTCGGTACTTTCATGCTTTGTGGGGAAATTCGAATTGCCAAAACACTACTTGGCATCACGTTGTATTTGGTATCAGTTTGTCTACTCCAACGGTTATGTTCTCTGCCTTTTTAAAAAAGAAAAATCGTTTTTCTTCTTATTCTCATCAATAAATAAGGCAGTCCAGTTCATTATGTTTCTGTCACGTGTCTTCGTCGAATGGGCGGATGATATTAAATTTATTATACGTAATCTTACGTTGTATTTCTGCTAAAAGTTGTTGAACTGATAATTAGATTATGTATGGTACGACGAATAGTTGTACACTATTCTTTTTTGCTTTGTGTTACAAACATAACTCCTCAGATGTCAACGTTGTAAGGCTCTAGATTTCCCTTACAAGTATTAAATCAATTTCACTCATAGAAATAGAATACATGATTTTTGCTATATAAAATTGCCTAAGCTAATTCTAACACGTGAGAAAGAATAAAGTAAGTCAAATTTTTGGAAGATATGGTTGTTAAAGCCCTAATGAAAATTAGAGAATTGAATGGATTGATTGATCAATTTCTAGCGAGTAATCAATTTAGCTTTACCTTTTCTAGGTAAAGTAGTTAGCTTTTTTAGCATAAAGTTAGGCTTTGTTGTCATAGCTTTAATTCCCAATGGAATCTACTAAGCTTTGCTCTTTCCTAGAGACTTCTACCAACTCTCTCAAGCTTTTGATAATTTTGACTCAATAATTTTGCACATACTTGAAACCCAAGTCTACATTAGAGAATAGTACAATGGACTAATTAATCAATAGCTTGGAGGCACATAGTGAAGAACCATTGGTACATTTGCATCATAGTAGGACATGACACATCTAATATTAACCGGAAAATAAGGTACAGGATATGATACATCTTTAACTTATCGAGGACATGACTTATAATCGAAGGGATATGGAATTCGGGGATCAGGTAGAAAGTTAGTAGATAGTCTGTACTTATTCCTTAATTATTTTCCATATCAGTTATATTATTATTATTATTTTCATTATCATTTTTGTATTATCTTATTCTTCAGTTTCTATTACTACATGTTGTTTCCTTTGCTTTGGTTATCGCATGGATTTGTTATTTTATTGTTGTTACTGTTATTGTCTTCATTATTTTCAACATGACTTCTCACTATTATTTTTCTTTTTCAAACTTGTTTTGAAATATTTTTCTTGAGCCGAGGATGTACCAAAAACTACATCTCTACCTCCACAAGGTAAAAGATAAGTCTATGTACACAATACTCTCTTCAAACCCCACATACAAGAATACACAGAGTATATTGTTATTATTGTATTCGCATAATAGCAATCTAAGAATCTTAAGTGTCTGAAACAATGTATTTATTGTATGTTAATAGATTTAATTAGACCCAAAATTTAAGAAATAAAATTATTTGGAACTTATGAATTAAAATCTTGAATCCGTCTTTAATCCCCACCTCAAAGTAAAAACTAAGAAGAGTAAAGAAATAGAAGTGCATAATCCTAGTTGGCATAAATAACTTGGAGAAGTAGGGAATGTTTTCCCCGAATGGAGTCCTACGCGGCGCGAATCCGGATATAGTCGCGCTCCAATGCGGGTACCGGAGACCGGATGGAAACCAAAAAAAAAACACTTGCAGAAGTTGTAAACTACGGAAGTCGACCGTTACCTAATTCTGTTGGCTACTTCCGTCTTAGATATCTTCTTTTATACTGTCAACCACTCAATTTAAAAGTCCAATCTTTGTTGAACTTTCTATATAAATAGACCATTTGGAAATCCACAACTACGTTACAATACTTCAGTCAAAACTAAATAACATAATCTTAAGAGTCAAACAAATTTTGCTCTTCATGTCCACAAATACAAAAACAAACAAATAAGACCTGGAAAGAGTAGCGTGAATGCAGACTTTACAAAAGAAAAAATGAAAAGAAAATAGTAGCAACAAACATTACAAACAAGATACTAAAAAAAACAAAGCAAAAGAAAGAACAGATAGTAATAGCCAATAAAAAATCCCTATTATTCACTCCATTCTAATTTAATACCACAAACTTCAAAAGTCATCGTTTCTTTCTTTAACTATGTATCGAGTCAAACTACTTGATATAAATTGAAAAGGTCTGAATAAAACAGTAATAACAAACCCAATATGATATCACAAATGGGATCTAGGAAGGATGAGATATACGCAGACCTTATCTATACGTTGTATAATTTTCAATTGATCCTCCGCTCATGAAAAATCGTTTTCAAAACAGATTTGACAAATACAAGGGATTTGGTAAGGAAGTTAACTGTTCTTCACAGTATACAATTTCACCAAGTACAAGACATATAAAAAGGCAGAGATATGAAAAAGAGAATAGAAAAGAATCCACAGCCTAAGGCCTGTTTTAGTTACAAACTTGTTTACAAAACCTAAAATTAGAAACTGATGATCAATCATCCTTCAAAGGCTAAAAATGAACAGAAAAACAACAAAAACAGGAAAAATTGAATACATCCAACCAACATTGAAATACAGCCAATATATAAATAGAAATTTCGATTATCTTAATTATATCACACAAACCTAATTAGTCATTGAGCTTTTTTTAAGGTAATTTTTCATTGAATCGTTTCTATACTCTTGCTCAGCTCTTCCAACTTCTTCATCCTCATTTTCTCGCTTTCGCCCACCAACTATACGTAAAATAAAAACATACACACATAGATTAGACACAGAGAAAATTACTTGGAACAGGAAAATCAATAAATGCAGTAAATATATATATATATATATACCTCCATCAATCTTGATATAAGCTGTACTTTTTCCTTGTGTTTTTCATTGAAGGCCTCAAGAGCTTCTTTGTATTCTCTTTCCTGTAGTCACATATTGAAATGACCATTGTCAAATAATTCATCAAAATATTATTACTAGTAAGAATTAAATCCCATCTCAGCAGTTAACTGAATTGAGATGAAGTATTATCAGTAAGGGTGTTCCTAGTTATGTTCGTATTGGTTTTCCCTAAAAAATAAACCAAATCAATTAAGTCGATCTTTCAAATATCAAAACCAATCATACAATATCAAAGACATTTCCCGAATACTATATTCCAACATATTAAACCAATTACTCCATCTACCAAGATATTTTGATAGTAATTGAATTAAATAGTAACATAAAATTTAATGACTCAATTTAAGACAAGTTATTTTTAATATGAAATATTGACTCCGGGACTTAAGACACTAGTCAAATTAGATTGTAAAGGCAAAGAACTAGATTACTATAACGAGAAGCAACGAAACCACAAACCAAGAGTCAAACGATTAATATGTGCAACAATAACCCAATGTATTCCCACAAGTGGAGTCTGGGGACAAACGATTAATATGTATCATATAAAAAAATCTAACTTATATAACAATATACATATACATGTGTAATAATAAGTTCAAATAGGTATTTTTATAGTTGGTTTGGTTCTGAGTATTTAGCAATTTTGGTCGGTTTCTAAAATTCAAAACCAAAATCAAACCAAAAAATTATTGTTTTTTTGTCAGTTTAATTTGGTTTTCAGTTTGCTTCAATTTTTGAGTTTTCCATAAACACCCCTAATTATTCAGTATTGATTCCTTATAAGAATATATATTATTTACAAAAATAATGACCCAGCCAACCTGACCCATGCCCCAAAAATATTAACATTAAACGAAATATTGAATCAAAACATACATGGCATGGATTTTAGTACACAAAATTAGTGAGTGTAAATTGAAGAAAGTAGTGGAAAAATATATTTTATACCTTCTTCTGGCAAGTTTGTCCCAGAGGTTTTAACTCTTTGTTGACTGCATCAATCCTCTTTCTGACCGTTGAAACTTCTTTCTTCATTGGATCCGCTAATGCTTCTAATTCCTGATAATTTATTTGTAATTTAATGTTATACATATACATGTATTTTATAAACTTTGAACTGAACTTTAAAAAAAAAAAATCCTTTTTTCCTATTAATTACCCATCAGAGCTACCATTTCCAACAGTCGAAATTACCAAAATTTTATACCAATTTTAACCTTCCAGATTTATCAAATTGTGTACTGTGGTACAGGTTTCAAACAATATAATAAGCTGAAAAAACTAATTTAAAGAGGGAAATAATATAGATCACAGTTCTTTTGCTCAAAAAAAAAGTAGGAAAATCCCAGAAAGTGAAAGGGGAAAAGAGGACAGAAATGCAAACCCAGATTTTGTTGAAATAAAGAAACAAATATGTGTTCCAAATAATTAATCCTTTTGTTTTTGTTCAAAATTTATGGTAAGTTAAATTTCTCATTTTTCCGCACAAACTAACACAATAATTTTTAATTAAACTAGCAATACCTTTGCCCTAATTTTCTAATTTTCACCATAATATGTCAAAAATTCCTAAAATCCAAAACAAATAAAGTTATTTCAAGTTCTTAGGCTAAAAATCAAAACCTTATACTACAAAAAGAAAAAAAATTATATTCAGAAAATTAAATGCTTAAGCCAAAAAGAAAAAGGGGGGGAAGCAAACCTCGCGAATAATGGCTAAACGGCGAGTTTCTTCTTCAATACGACCCAACTGAGCTTGAACTTTCTCTTTAACTTCAAGTTTCTTTTTCTCAATTTCTTCTTCTTTAGCTTTGAAAGTTGAAAGTGCAGATTTAGACATTTCTTCATCTTCTTTTGTTAATGTACCGTTAAAACTCAAACTCGTTGAAATTTGACTTGTTGATTGCATCAGTGTTTGTAGCTGTTGTTGTTGCTGCTGATTCTGCATTTTTTTTTATTTTTTTTTTCTTTACGAAAATTTTACTCTTCTGGTTTCTTCAATTCTTTCTCTTTTCTCTGTTTTGTGTGTCTCCACTCTCTTTTTCTTTTTGCTTTGGTTATGATTGGAATGGACCCTTTTTCTTCTGCTCTACTGTTGCAGGGTTGTGCTTATGTATACAAAGGGACTCGGGCTGGGGGTATGGACTGGCCTTATTGCTTAAAGTTATTATGACAGCACATTTCAATATCTTTTTTATTTTTTTTCTTAAGTAGGGTGAAAAGTGTAAATAGTCAAAATACTAGGGGTGATTTTATAAGTATCGGGAGGTTTTATATGAGATATTATATTATCCATACGAGCTTACCTCCCTTGTATTAAGTTAACTTTTTTAGTAATCTAGTTAAGTTGTAACTAGAATTAGATAATTTGTTATGAATGTGTACTTCTATATTAGTTAGAGGTTAGAAAGTTAGTACTAACCTATATATACACCTAGTCCTCTAATCGAGTAGCTTGCTCATTAAGATGTATAAAATCCTCTTTTTAATTGTTCTGCTCTCGACTTACAAACGCAATACTTATTTGATATTAAATTCAACTTGGAGATTTAACGTAATGCTCTTTATCAAACGCGAATCTATTCCCAAAATTCAACACAAGTCTTTGGAGATATCACATGGAACAATGGTCCAGACTACACAAGACTCTTTCTTCTTTTTTTTTGGTTATATTATCTTGAGCTGTTATTGCCCAACCCAACTAAGTCGTACACACTTTCCTCCACATGGTTGTGGTCACCATTACTTACATAATATATCATTCATTTTTAACTACCTTTACCAGAACACAATCTTATAGTTTAATTAACATTAATATATATATGGAAACTACAACAATATTTTTATTGCTAGTTCTCTTTTCCCTCTTTTGCTTAGGCAAAATGTAACGTAAGTAATGTTTTTGCATGCCAAAAAGATGAACAGCCTGACATGTGCACTTGATTACTCTATCTTTGCAAGACATTTGCAAATAAGGTGCCATTGCCGATTTTTTTTTAAAGTTACTCCATGCATATAATTCCAACTCTCTTCATTTTCTTTCTTTTCAATAAACTATTTAGTACTATTATAATTAATTATAATCTCTCTAAAAAATAAAGCATTTTTACCTTCTAAGAGGTTCCTCGCAGGTGCGATTTCCCAAGTATGACTAGAGTGGTGCAGACTACACTCCAGTTTGAAGATATTTACAAGGACCGATCAGGGTCCTATACAAAAGATCAAAAAAGAAAGATCCTAAGATTCCTAACTATTATCGGGGACAACTTCTTCTCCATAGAGGCCTCCCCTCTCTCAGACCCGCTCTCACTCCTGACATCATCATCATCATTGGAGGAGGCCAATGCCCTAACGTCAACTTCGATCCCTTTAGCTTTTTCTATCTCATCAGTGAGATCGAAACCCTGGGCATGGATCTTCTCGAGGGTTTCCCTCAGAGATTGACACTTGGAAAGTTTGGCTACCCAGTGTGCTCGAGTTTGAGCAGTCTCAACAGACTCTCTTGCTTGGACTTGAGCAGCTTCAGCATCAGACCGGTAGACGGCCACGATCGCCTATATATCAGCCTTAGCTTTTTCAGCCTCAGATCTGTCCTTTGCAAGTTCAGTGGCCAACCGAGCCTCGAGATCCTCAATTTTCTTGGCCTGTGCCAAGTTCTTTTCCTTCATGACCTGAAGCTGACTTTCACCTGATGACAGCTGGGCTTGAGCAGTCTCCTTCTATGAGGCAAGGCGGTCCATATTCTGCTTCCATCCCAAGGTCTTCGCCTTCATCATATTGACCTCTTTACTGAACTGCTCTATCTTCTGCTAAACCTGTGATATTGAAGTGTTAGCCATCACTCTCGAACCGCTGCCATGAGCTAATAAGAGTTTCATTACCTGCTCAATCAAGTCGGTCTGTTCTTTATGAGCCATGGTTAACTCGGCTCGGAGGTCCTTAATCTCTTCTTCTTTTTGCCCACCGAGAAGTGTAAGGACATTCCTCTCCTTGGTAAACCTTTAGATGTTGACCTCGTATCGACTTAGCTCAGTTCGAGACTAAGAAAATGCTTCGTGATGAAGAACTGAGGCTTGCACAGAAAGAAGAAAAGAAGTTAGACTAGAAGAGAAATGTAAACACAAAGTGTAATACCAACAAGGGGAGTTATGTCTTACCTAATTTAGAGCTTGTTGTGATTTGTTGAAGAGGCTCGATGCCTCGCCAAATTCCTTTCTCGAATCCTCCAAGTCACTCAGTCCAGTAGCATCTTCGACCCCAGTAAAGTAATCACGGAAGGGGTCCTCCCTTCCGTGGGCTACTTCTATGGAGGGGGTCTTCAAGGCCCGAGCCTCCTGAATCATCTCCTCAGAAAATGAAGAGAGCATCGGGGAACCTCCAATTTCTATTGCACTAAGTGGGTCACTTGGGGAGTTCTCTCCATACCGAGAGGCCTCAAGACCAGCCTCTACAACTATTGTTTGCTCACTACGGTGGGAGGCGTCTTCCGTCCTCGATGACTCGGGGACTTCGCCCAAATTTTTTCCTGAGACCCCCTCATCTCGCGATGGAGTCTTTGCAGCCTCCACCGACTCAGTAGGTGTTGGGGCCTTGATGTTTGTCCTCAATCGGGCAACCAACCCATAATGGTCTTCTTCCTCTTCTTTGTCTTCCTCCCTTAACCACCAAACTGAGTCTTCGGTCAGGAGGATGATGTTCTTCTTCGGTTTACAAGCCGCCTTTTTCTTGGATTCTGGATCCTTGGAGGTTGAGGTCCTTTTTCTCTTCTTATCCTTCACCAGTTTCGGTACCGGGATTGAAGTATCCTCCTCAACAGATAGAGGCCTCATGAAAACATCTTTTCCAAGGCCTGCATGAAAGGAAATTAAGTAAGTAAGGAAAAAAACATTTTAACAGAATCATCAAACACGTGATAAGGAGCTTACCATGATTTTTGGCCTCCCATCGACCCTTTGATAAGTCACACCATGTGCGTTCAGCATACGTCAATGTCGAGACTAGGTTCCTGACTTAGATCTTGAGGTCGGGGATGGCACCGAGCATCCAGGCAATGGCTACATCAAAAAAGAAGAACGTCAGTAAAATAGAGAAGCCAAGTAAACAAATAGAAGGGGATCGTACTAATGTTTCATATTCCACTTCTCGGGAAATGGAATCTTCTCAGCTGGAATTAGGTCCGAGGTCTTCACCATGACGAATCATCCCATCCAGCCTCGGTCCTTGTCCTCGTCTATATTAGAGATGAAGACTTTGGTGTCTCGACATTGGAGCTTTATTAACCTACCTCGATAAAGTCGAGGGCTATATAATCTGATGAGGTGGTCGAGGGTGAAGGGGAGCCTGTCGACTTTGCTCGAGAAAATATGGAGCAATATGATGATTCTCTAGAAGGAGGGGTGAATCTGACCGAGGGTAACCTGGTACTTCTTGAAGAAGTCCATGATGATTGGGTCAAGAGGGTCCAATGTGAAAGGATAAGTGTAAACACTCAAGTACCCTTCCACGTGGGTAGTAATAGCCTCCTCTAGGGATAGTATCACCACCTCTTTGTTCTGCCAGTTGCAGTCCTCCTTTAATTTGTCGATGTAGCTCTATATGCTCGCAACAACCGGGAACTGACGAGGTTTTATCAGTCTTGAAAACAGAGTTGACTACTCACCCCCCATGAATGCATTCCTCAAGGAGGGGTTCCACCGACGCTTTCCCGCGGCCGGTTGAGAAGATGAAACAGTTTCTTTTTGTGGTGCCGTTTTTGATGTTTTGCCATTTGATTTGAGTTTTAATAAAGAAGAAGATAATAAGACTTGATGTTTGAGAAGGGAATAACAACGAAGCCTGAAGATTTTTGTAGAACGGAAGAATTTCGAAGATGTAAAAAGTTTTGGAGATTAGAAAAGGTTGAAGTTGAAGTTTGAAAGAGTGAAAAAAGAGGCCTATTTATGGGATTCACAATGACGGTTCAAGGGCACTAGTGGTCGACCACCAACTGACACACATTAATAACTTGGGGAACTGTACAGACGGGACGTTTCGGTCACCTCCGTTGCTTAAATCACGGGGGTGACGTCATGAGAGGTCGAGGTAAAAATTGAAGGCTCAATTCGTTTCTTATCATTACACTCCAAAAAATTAGGGGATTATCTGTATACGGTTAAAACCAGACCCACCTATACTGTTTGATCGAGACTAGGGAAATGTATCGAAGGTAGGGCCCGTAGGAGATCAGCCCGAGTCATGAGGACAAGGTATCGAGTTCAGAATTTGAGGTACTTGCCAAGATCGAAGCTAGTAAGAATCGAGACCAAACAAGGTAGACATGATAAAGACCAAAAATAACATAATAACAGAAAGAGAGATATCCGTGACTGGTCGACAATCATGGTAGAAATCTCGGAACGGATCGAATCAAGAGCGGTTGTTTAGCTAATCATGAGATTTTCTTCTGTAATTAGAGTTATACCATAAGTAGAATTCCTCTACTATATAAAGGGTATTTCTAATCATTTGTAACACACATTATACACACACATAAAAGCAATATAACTCTCTCTCGCTTATACTTTCTTGTTCATCAGTCTATTTTCTGCTTCATTACTTTAGCATCTATCAGTTCGAGGGAATTCTAGCTCGAAGGCTGAATTGCAATTCAACACTGATTTGCTTTATTTTATTGTCAATTTCTATTACTAATATTCATATTTATCAATTGGTATTAGGTGAAATCACGTGTCCTTAAAATCACATTATAAGTTTAATTATTATCCAATTTTAAGGGTAAATAAGTAGAAAAGGATTAACTACATAAATCATTCTGAACTAAATAGTCTTTGATGTATATTTGGAATTAATGAGCTAAGCGCATAAAGCATATTGATGTATGACCCCAAAATAAAATAATGGTAAATTATACCTAACACCTCATTAATAGGACTCAACTGCAAATACACATACTATACTTTAAAATCAAACACTTATAGCCCTATATTTTTAGTGTATTTTGCTGAAGAAAATAATTTGGCATTAATATTTTGTTTTGCTCGAAATATATTTTTGTATATTGTAAAATTTCATTAAGCGTAAATTATTATCCTTTAAAATTTTAATGATTAGAGACAAGGTACTATGACCAGTTTCACGGGTAAGGTAAAAACTCAAAGGAAAAGGTATTTCCATCTTACTGTTAAGCACTCTCATAAATATTTATAGTAAAGACTCAGCCGGTTGTTTTGAGTGTTGTAGCCTCGTTCCCCCATTTACTGCTTATTCTATGCTCAATTTTTGTTATGTAACTTGTCGGGGTAAGTGGATTGGTTCTGGGAGTGTTTCAGAATGAATTGGGACACTTAGTCCCAAGTTTGGAAGCTTAAGTTGAAAGAGTTGACAGGTTGTTGACTTATGTATAAACGACTCTGGGATGGAGTTTTAATTGTTCCAATAGATCTGTATGGTGATTTTTGACTTAGGAGTGTTTTCGGATATTGATTTGGAGGTCTGTAGATGATTTTGGTTTGAAATGGCGAAAGTTGGAAAATTAGCAGTTTGGAGATTGAGAAGTTTGACCAAGAGTTGACTTTATGGTTACCGGGATCATATTTTGATTTCAGAAGTTGGAATAGGTCCGTTGTGTCAATTATGACTTGTGTGCAAAATTTGGGATCAATCGGAGTAGGTTTGACAGGTATCGACATCGATTGAAGAAGTTGGAAATTTGTTAGTTTCATTAGGCTTGAATTGGGGTGCGATTTGCATTTTTGATATTGTTAGATATAATTTTAGGCCTTGACTAAGTTTGTATTGTTTTTTACGACTTGTTGGTATGTTTGGTTGAGGTCCCGGGGGCCTTGGATGGATTCCGGGTGGTTAACAGATCAAAAGTTGGACTTGAAGAATTGATGAGATTTTTACCCTCTGGTGTGATCGCACTTGCGAGGGTTTTAACCACAGGTGCGACGCTGCATGGGCGGCTGAAGTGGAACAGAAGTGGATCTAGGTCTGGCCAGGGGAGTGTCGCAGGCGCGAAGGAGAAGCGCTTTTGTGAGTCCATAGAAGAGGAACGTTAGTCGCAGGTGCGAAGTTTTGGAAATTGTCTTGGGCGCACAGGTGTGGACACGAGGCCACAGGTGCGGTCCCTTGCCGCAGAAGCATCAGGTTGGGGGTTGTGTGTTTCCGCAGAAGAAGATTTTTGACCGCGAAAAGCGGTAGCGTAGAAGCAGCTAAATGGACCGCATAAGCGGAGCCACTGACAGTTATTAAAATTTAAGGGTTCCAATATTTTAATCATTTTTGGACTTTGCAAGCTCGGTTGAAGGCGATTTTTGAGAGGGGTTTCCCCTTCTTTCTTGAGGTTAGCCACTTTTGATCATTTTTATTCAAAAATATTGATTACCCATTGAATTTCCCACCTAGTTTGTGTGTTTTTGAGGTGGAATTTCGGGAGTTTTGTGCTAGGGATTTGAGAGCAGGAATTGGGAATTTGAGTGGCGATTTTGTGTCGGATTTGAGTAATTTTGGTATGTTGGACTCGTGGTAGGATAGATTCTCAGATTTTGTAACTTTTGTTAGATTCCGAGATGTGGGCCCGGGGTTGACTTTTCAACTTTTGATCAAGAACTTAGCATTTTTCATATGGAATTGATTCCTATAGCTTGTGTTGATTGTATCGAGTTGTTTGTGGATGGATTCGAGGCGTTTGGAGACCGATTCCTGAGGCAAGAGCTTACTGTAGTAGAGATTTGTACGTTTTGAGGTAAGTAACACCTCTAAACTTAGTTCTGAGGGTATAAATCCCTGAATTTGCGTGTTGTGTGATTGGTATGAGGTGAAATACATGCTAGGTGACTAGTATGTGGGCGTGCACTGTAGGAATTGTGATTCAGTCGATTCCGTGGAACTGTGTAGTGAAATAATCTTGTTATTATCCATATATTCTCTATGTGTTAGATAAGTTGAACTGTGACTCATGTTAGAAATTATGCTTAGGCAATATGCTAGTACTGTTGGAACCCACATAGTTTGTTTTGCTGTTGAATTACTTGCTTAATTTTTGATTTTGTACATAGTCACATCTATCATTTGCATATCATATCTCTGTCTCTATTTCCATTTATTGATAGATTATATCATCATTGTGGCTGATTTTCATGACATTGTGAGCCTGAGAGACCGGAGAGATTGATGATGAGTTAGACCGAGGGCTTGATTGTGAGGATCTTTATATGATCGGGCTGCACGCCGCAACAAGCTTTATTGATTCATGACATGATTGACTTATTTTAGAGCTTGGGAAGGATCCTCCCCTCCGGAGTCTGGCTTGTCAGCAATGAGCGCAGGTACCTACTAAGTGCGAGTGCCGAGCACGAGTGCTAAGTGACTGTGAGGATTGAGTGACTGTGAGGAATGAGTGATCATGAGGATTGAGTGACTAATAGCATTGACACTCCGAGAGTATGCATATGATTTTTATCACTGCGTTGTATTACAGTTGGCATGTATAATTGACATGTAGAGATATACATGTATCATCCCTCATTTCAGTCACACTTGGCATATTTTATCTTTTTTGATCTTAAACTGTTGAACTTGAAAGCATGTCTACAATTATGTATAGTTATTCCTGTATTTGGACAACACCCATCGAGCTTGTCACTGGTTTCAGTCCAAAGGTTAGTGTTGTTACTTACTGGGTATATTGGTAAGTTATACTCATAGTACACTCTGCACTTCATGTGCAGATCAAGGTATTTCCGGGCATAGTGGTTGCTGATTTAAGAGCTTTATTAGTTCAGAGATTTTTGAGGTAGCTGCTTTGGCGTCCGCAGTCCTTGAATCTCCTCCTTTATCTTTTAATTTTACTTATACTATTCTACCTTCCCAGAAAATGTTCAGACCATGTTATTGCATAGATGCTCATGTACTTAGTGACACCCGGATTTTTGGGGATATTGTATTGAGTCGCGGTTTTTCTTATCAGTATTTATGAGATTTATTTCTTGAACTTATATTACTATGTTTTCCAAATTTAAATATGCTTGGTTTTATTGTGAATGTCGACTTGGCTAGTATTGCAATAGGCGCCATCACGACATCCGCAAGATTATTCGCCTTCATGGTGTGCCGGTGTCCATCATTATAGATCGGGACACACAGTTTACATTGCAGTTTTGGAGAGAAGTGCAGTAAGAGTTAGGCACATGGGTTGAGCTGACTACAACATTCCACCCTCAGACGGACGGATTGTCCGAGCGCACTATTCAGATATTGGGGTATATGCTACACACTTGTGTCATAGAATTTGGGGGTTCTTGGGATTAGTTTGTGCCGCTTGCATAGTTTGCCTACAAAAACAACTACCTATTGAGAATTCATATGGCTCCATATGAGGATTTGTATGGGAGAGGGTGTCAGTCTCCGATGGGTTGGTTTGATCCGGGTGAGGCTAGGCCATTGGGTACTGACTTGGTTCAGGATGCTTTGGACAAGGTTAAGTTGATTCAGGATCGGCTTTGCATGATGCAGTCTAGACAAAAGAGCTACGTCGATCGCAAGGTTCGTGATGTTGCTTACATGGTAGGGGAGAAGGTACTCCTTAGAGTTTCCCCCATGAAGGGTGTTATGAGGTTCGGGAAGAAGGGCAAGTTGAGCCCTTGGTATATTGGGCCTTTTGAGGTACTTGAGAGGGTTGGAGAGGTGGCTTACAGGCTTGCATTTCCGCCTAGCCTATCGAGTGTTCATCCAGTTTTCATGTTCCATGCTCTGGAAGTACATCATCGATCCATCTCATGTTTTGGTTTCCAACACGGTTCAGTTGGTTGGTGATTTGACTTATGATGCAGAGCCTGTGACCATTTTGGATCGACAAGTTTGAAAGTTGATGCAAAAGAACATAGCTTCAGTGAAGGTGCAGTGGAGAGGTCAGCCAGTCGAGGAGGCTACTTGGGAGACAGAGCAGGATATGCGGAGGAGATATCCACACTTATTTGAGACTCTAGGTATGATTCTAGACCCGTCGAGGATAGAGGTTTGTTTAAGAGGGGGATGATGTAATGACCCGATCGATCGTTTTTAGTGTTGTATCCCCATTCCTCTACTTACTGTTATTCTATGCTCAATTATTGTTATATGACTTTTCAGGGTATTTGGTTTGCTTCCGGGGATGTTTCAGAATGAATTTGGACACTTAGTCCCAAGGTTGGAAGCTTAAGTTGAAAGAGTTGACCAAATGTTGACTTATGTGTAAATGACTCCGGAATGGAGTTTTGATGGTTTCGATAGCTCTGTATGGTTATTTTGGACTTACAAGTGTGTCTGGATATTGATTCGGAGGTCGGTAGATGATTTTGGCTTGAAATGACGAAAGTTGGAAAATTCGGACTTGTTGGTTTTCTTGGTTGAGGTCTCGGGGGCCTCAGATGGATTCTGGATGGTTAACAGATCAAAAATTTGACTTGAAGCATTGCTGAGATTTTTAGCTTCTCGTGTGGACGCACCTTCGGGGGGGTTAGATGTAGGTGCGATGATGCAGATGCGACTGAAGTGGTGCATAAGCGGATCTAGGTTTGTCCAGGGTATTGTCGCAGGCACGAAGGAGAAGCGCTTCTGCGAGTCTGTAGAAGCGGAACGTCAGTCGCATGTGCAAGGTTTTGGAAATTGGCTCGGGTGCGCAGGTGCGGACGCGGTCTCGCAGGTGTGAGCTCTTGGCCGCAGAAGCAGCAGGTCAGGGGTTGAGTGTTTTCCGCAGAAGTCAATTTTTTGACTGCAAAAGCGGTACCGCAGAAGCGGCTAAATGGACCGCAGAAGCGAAATCACTGGCAATGTTTAAAATTGAAGGATTCCGAGATTTTTTTTATCATTTTTAGACTTTGCAAGCTCGGTTGGAGGTGATATTTCAGAGGGGTTTCCGTGATTTCTTGAGGTAAGACACTTTTGATCATTTTATTCAAAAATATTGATTACCCATTGAATTTCCCACCTAGTTTGTGTTTTTGAGATTGAATTTTCGGAGTTTTGGACTAGGGATTTGAGAGAGAATTTGGGGACTTGAATGGCAATTTGGTGTCAGATTTGAGTAATTTTGGTATGGTTGGACTCATGGTTGAATGGGTGTTCAGTTTTTCTAACTTTTTTTGGATTCCGAGAAATAGGCCCAGGGTTAACTTTTTGAGTTGACTTTTCGACTTTTGATTAGGAACTTAGCATTTTTCATATGGAATTGATTCCTATAGCTTGTGTTGATTGTATCGAGTTGTTTGTGGCTAGATTCGAGGCGTTCGGAGGCCGATTCGCGAGGCAAGGGCTTATTGGACTAGAGATTTGCACGATTTGAGGTAAGTAACACTTATAAATTTGGTTCTGAGGGTATGAATCCATGAATTAACATGTTATGTGATTGGTGTTGAGGTGACACACATGTTAGGTGGCGGGCGTGTGGGCGTGCATCGTAGGAATTGTGACTCAGTCGATTCCGTGAAACTGTTTAGTCAAATAATCTTGTTACTATCCATATATTCTCCATGTGTTAGAGAAGTTGAGTTGTGACTCATGTTAGAAGTCATGCTTAATCTATATGCTGGTACTATTGAGATCAACGGAGCTCGTGTTGCTGTTGAATTACTTTCTTAATCTTCCATTTTGTACTTAATCACATCTATCATTTGCATATCATATCTCAGTCTCTGTTGGCATTTATTGATACATCATATCATCATTGTTTGGGCTGATTTTCATGACATGTGAGCCCGAGAGACTGGAGAGATTGATGACTGAGTGTGGACGAGGGCCTGATTGTGAGCATATTTATGGGATCGGGCTGCACGCCACAACATGTTGATTCATGCCAGTATCTGCTTATTTTAGCTCTTGGACAGGATCCGCCCCTCCGGAGTTTGACTTATCAACAGTGAGTGCAGGTACCTACTGAGTGCGAGTGCGAGTGACGAGCGCAAGTGCTGAGTGACTATAAGGATTGAGTGATGTGGAGATTGAGTGACTGGGAGGACTGAGTGCATTGACACTCCGAGAGTATGCATATGATTTTAATCACTGCATTGTATAACATTTGGCATGTATAATTGACATGTAGAGATAGAGATATATCATTCCTCATTTCAGCTACACTTGGCATACTTTATGTGTTTTGAGCTTAAACTGTTGAACTTGAAAGGATGTCTACAATTCTGTACTATTCCTGTATTTTGATTGTACCTTTTGAGTTCGTCATTGCTTTCGGCCCAAAGGTTAGTTTTGTTACTTATTGGTTACGTTGGTCGGTTGTACTCATACTACACTCTGCACTTCGTGTGCAGATCCAGGTATTTCCGGGCACGATGGTTGCTGATTTTGGATCTTTATCAGTTCAGAGATTTTCGAGGTAGCTGCTTTGGCGTCCGCAGTCCTTGAATCTCCTCCCTTATATTTTAGTTTTACTTATATTGTTCTACCTTCCTAGACAATGTTCAAACCAGATTATTGCATAGATGCTCATGTACTAAGTGACAATTGAATTTTGGGGGATATTATATTGAGTCGTGGTATTTTCTTGTCAGTATTTATGAGATTTCTTTCTTGAACTTATTTTTCTATGTTTTCCAAATTTAAAATTGCATGGTTTTATTGTGATTGTCATCTTTCCTAGTATTGCGATGGGTGCCGTCACGGTATGTAAGGTTTGGGCCGTGACACTTATAGTCCTAGATCCAGTTAAAAAGTATTGATCTCTGTGACATGAAAGATATGTTTATATGTGATAGAGATTTTTAAAACTATTCTCATAAATGATAAAGATTTTTAATAAGTCATTTTACTATATATATATGAATTACTTTATATATCTAGTGTATATACACCTCATGAAATTGTATAAAGTGAAATTGGTTTATACTAAATGCTCGAATAATTACATGACGCGTGGAACCAGAGGCGGACGGAAGATGAAGGGGGTGGAAACAAAGACCGAGGACAACATCTTCAGTTGGTCACGAAGGGAACGTAGTCAACGGAAGCTAACAAATGTTTGTCATTGTATAGTATTTAATGGAGAATATTCCTCATTATTAAATACGCAGCTGTTGCAGAGAATTTTGGCATTCATGGCCTGTCGTTACATATTCATCAACGACCTCCTTTATCGTCATTTAAGAGGGGCTTGATCCTAGGATCTTGTTCCCTAGGTATAGTTATAAATTGTGACTTCAACAACCATTGTAAGACACGAAATCTCTGGCAGAACTTATGCTACACATTATTCTCAAGTTAAATAATACTTTATTTTTTTTCTAATATTGTTATTATCACTGCCTTCGGAAGTCTTGCTCCTGGAACTAGGCTACCTATTGTTTATTTTGATTTCAATGTTAAGTATTATATTTTCATTTAATTTATTTATCATTTTTGGATCAAATCATTTCACTTGTCTATAAGCCACGTAACAAATTCAACTGTGCCATTTTACGGGTAAGTAATTTGCTGCCTATCGTGGGGCTTAGACAACTGCATCATTGAATTGATCCTTACATCTATCACTAACTTTTTTTTTTTCATAGAAAAAATTAAAAAATGGGAGCTAACGATGTCAACATCACACACAACGTTGAGGAACAAGAAAATATGCCTCAACACGAGGATTCAATCATTGACACCCGCCACGAGGGAGACGCAGCAACTCCGGTCCATGGCAAGAAATATCCTCGACACGTACGGGAGACAACTTCTGATGATGCTGAGGATGAACACATTGCAGAAACAGTAAGGATCTTGAGGGAGCAACAAAAGGCCATCATGGTCCATCTATCAAGGCAAGACCAACCATTACTGAATGGAAGCAGGAGTTGTTAGGTGCTTCAAACAACATGAAAGGAAGAGGCCCTGTTCCTCCCGTCTCTCCTGCAAATCAAACAGCCCAAAGAGTTGATAACAACAACCCGAGGGGTGAGGTTGGCTTCAATAGAGCCGAGGGAATCGACAACGGATCCGGTAGCAACAATGACAAAGATCCCTTCAAGACCGAACTCATGAGATTCATAAGGAAAATGAATGAGTGGATGGATCAGAAAGTGAAAGAGTTCCACGCTCGAATGGACCAAATTCCAGGCGCACCACCACTGTTGAAGGGCCCGGACTTGAAGAAGTACACAAAATTGCCGTTCAAATCGAGCACCGGAATTGATTTTGAAACGGTTCAAAATGATAGACATACCGAAGTATGATAGGACTTCGGACCTCAGGAGCACATCACAACTTATTCAACGGTGGTGAAAGGAAACGACTTGGCCTAACATGAGATTGAGTCAGTCTTGCTGAAGAAATTCGGAGAAACCATCACTAAGGGGGCCTTAACATGGTACTCACTCTTACCCGAACAATCAATAGATTCATTTGAGATTATCACATATTCTTTCATCAAGGCCCAAAACACACACTTAAATATGCTCGTTGTTCGAAAATAGTATTATATAATATCGTATCCATAAGGATTGGAGTTAAACAATATTTTCGTAGTTTATAGCTTGATTGCTATCCAAGATGATCACCAGTTGATATTAAGTGATTAAAAATAAAATTAACTAAAAGTCTAAACTATTGACTAATGACAGTAGACACAAGTAATGAGCAAAGAAGCTTATCAATGGGAGAAGATTGGGCTTTGAAAGGATAGGTGCAAGATAATTGTCTGGGATTTAACTCTAGATAATTCACTTCTAATGTTCAAGTGAGTCTCTCGAATTCACTCAATTATTAGTTCAAACGTTTAGTAGAAAATCCTCTCTCGATTAAGTCTCAACCTCACAAGATGAACTAAGTTAAGCTCGGTGAAAATATGCAAGAATTTGTAGTGGTTAGGTCTTTAGGAGAACCTCTCCCGATTATCCTCCTAACTAGGTTTAATAAATGATTCAACTAGACTCGTTCGATTACTAAGAAGAAGTAATGAACTAAACCAACAATATAATGCAAAAATATCACAAGCTTTGCCTCTCTCAATTACATGAACAAGTGAATATAGATGCAATGATTAAATCATGCAAAATGCTTCAATACATAACACTAGAGTTAATATCCACAAATAAAATCCATCAAACCCTAAAGGGAACTACTCCATGGATATGGAGAAATTCATCAAAAATATGTTTAAAGTATAGAAAAACATAAAACGATCCAAACTCGTGTCTTGAGTGAGGATTGAATGATGAATTCCTTGTGCATTTTCTTCTCCAACTCCTCGTTAGCCTCCTTAGGTCTTAGATGTGTCAAAAGTTCCGAAAATAACATTTTTCATGTATATACACCATATAGGTTCTGGCCAAGACGAAAATATCTTTTCCTACGCGAAATAGGACAATTACTCTGTAAAATTTGTAATGGCGCGCCGCACTGTGCGTGGGAAACTTTAGAGAGCTCAACAATTCACAGGCATCAAGATTTGTACTGCTGCGTTGCCGCACTGTGCGTCGCATCAGTGCCAATTTCTAGAGCATGGATTTTTCTTGACTTTTTAATATCCAGACGTGGTTCTCGACCCCCGAACACGATCGCGGATTATTCCCTTGAGCTTTTAGTCTGACGTCAAAGATCCAAATAGCTCGAATTAGCTCTGTAACATCTACATCACTCGGAATCACTCCTACAAGGCATAAAACATACAATAAGTGCAAAATACTAGCGATTAAAGCTCAAACACAATTAATGTGCAGTAAACTAGAGTGAAATAATCAACTAAAACACAAGATTATAGCCTACCATCAACACCCCACACTTAAACCATTGCTCGTCCTCGAGCAATCAAACTACACTTCATATAAACACGACCTTTTTAAACAACTCTCCTAACTCACCATACCAAGAATATTTAAAATAGACTAAGCACAATAGTGTAACATCATAGCCTCAAGATTTGACTCAAAAGCACCACTCTTTTTTTATAACCTACCCACTTACTCTGACACAGAGGTTAAGCATTACCTTTCCTCCGTGAATCAAGTGCCCTCACACAACAATAGAGAGTAGTTCCACACATAATAAAATTTAAGAACAATTAGGAACTCAGGATAAAAAGAATCCACTCACTCTCAGAAACAACATTCCTGTGCCACAAAAGATGAGCCTTAGGCTTGCCCGTAATGTACTACTCTACTAATTGAGTTTATTCAGTCAAGGATCAAGTACGACTTTATTTGGTTGTAATGTAAGCTGCGGGGTGGGTAGGATACATTTAGATATCAGAGTGACTACACCCCCTAAGCAATTTAATACATACAATTAACCTTTCAAAATCCCACACTTATGTCAAATCATACTCCACCTTCAAATCAATATACATCAACTCCCTACTTCTTTAAGCACAATTAAATTAAGAGTTACCACTATCAAGGAATAATTGCAACAATACAACTATTTTTTCTTTTCTTATTCAATTCAAGTGGCTTTTACTTTTTCAAACATTGCACCTTTCCCCTTTTTCATTAGTTACACTCAAAAGCCAAACCAACCACCCACACTTCAACTTTTACAAAGTTCATAATATTTTCAAATGCTCATGAGAGGTAAAAGGTTCAAATAGATGGTCAATTCAAACAAACGGGTAAGGCTTGAAATGTGGTTTCCAAAGAAACATGCATGCTCAAAAGGTTTAACTAAGATATACATAAAAATTAGGTGGATAGAACATATAATTGGCTCAACAAAGAAATACCTATATCACTCCCAAGACTGAATAAAACTACTATTTCGCTTTGCAAACACACAGGGCAAGTTCTAGACATCAAATACAATGCACAAAATGACACAAACCTCACATACACATGGCACGTGACTCATCCAAGATTGGACTATCAAGACACTCTAGTCAATGCAGTTAAGCAAAATTAAGATCATACAATTTAAGGTACTTATACAAGACTCAGAAATTGAGCCTAAGTGTCACAACTAAAGCACTCACTATTCTCAAGGCATAACCAAGTCAAGATATATTGCTTTCAATTCAAATCATAGCACAAGGTGTCCTACTACTAAAAAAAATAAAAACTAACTATACCCGGTTCAAATAAAACCCTTGGAAAAGAACCATAGCACAAAGAAAAACCAAGGGGGAATTGTTACACTACCTAACAGAAGAAAATCTTTTTGTCCTTTTCCTTCAACTTAATCCTTCAAGAAACCTGTCGAATGATATCCATCGTCGGGAAAAATAAAAAATATTAGATTTTTTATTTTTTTTTCAATTTTTTTCTATCTCTAACTACTACAACTAACAAAAGCAAAATGAAAACTTATATACGTACAACATACAAATATCCTCCACCCCATACTTTAATTTGTGGCATGTCCCAACGACACACATTTAAAAATCATAAAGTAAAGAAAATTTCCCTGAACATCTATTCGGGGTCTGAGTCAAAGTCGGGCTCCATACTTCTCGCTCGAACTAGTGCGCACATCCATGCAGAAAGATTCTTCTCAGCCTTTTTGGGGTACCCACCACACTTATCTTTCTCACTCACTGCAACCTTCTCTCTTGAACTCTTCACTTTTCGCTCAACACTTGCAGCTAGCTTCTTCATTTTCACCAGCGTTTCTGCATTCATCTCAAAAGTTACAGTTTCCTCACCTACTCTAAGCATGAATCTTCTTTCATGTGTATCTAATATAGATCTACCCATTGCTAATAATGGTATTACTAATATAAGGGAGACCTCCTTGTTCTCATCCATCTTCACCAATATAAAGTCTACAGGGAATATGAACTTATCTACCCGCACTAAGACATCTTCAACTATCCCCTCAGGTATCAAAGTTATTTGGTCTGCCAGCTACGAGGATATTGGTGTGGATCTTAACTCTCCAATCTCATTCTTCAGCTTCCTGTAAATAGACAAAGACATTAGATTAATTGAGGCACCAGAATCACATAAAGACTTATCAAAATTAATAGTGCCTAAAGAGCAAGGTGTTGATACCCAATTTTTCCCTCATTTTTTAAATACATATATATACTCTCAAAATATCATGTTTGCATCATTATTTAATTTACAAACCTATAAAAGCATTTTCTATAATTTTCCACAATTTTTAAAGCTCAAAATTAATTTCTTTTTACATATTTATTATATAAATATCTAACAATTATTCTTTAATTCATTTTGTGAGGAATTAATCACCAAATCTATTATTTACACCCACATGTATGGTTTAAAATATTTTACTTCATTTTCTATAATTACATTTGCATTTTTTATGTTAATTACATATTTTTACAATAATAGCCTGCACTTTGCAATTAACTGCATTTACTGTTTTATTTAGAGTTAAAACAACTTTTTACATGTCTACAACATTCAACTATTATTTTAAAGTACTTATTTGCTTAAGTAATATTTTAAATACCTATTTAGCTATTTTATTAATCAATTTTTTCTTAATTGTTTTATTTTAAACAGCTGGCCCAGATTTAAACTAATTTTTTCGGACCACAATAGTGACCCAAACCCCTCAAATCTCTGGCCCAGCTCTCCTAGCCCAACACTAGCAGCTTAGTATCCTAAACCCATCTCCTGACCCACCCCACTTCCCTTTTGATCTTGGCCGTTGATCTCAAATGATCAACGACCCATAATAATCCCCCACATCTCCTTATAACCTCACAACACTAAACCCTAACCCATTTTCTCAACCGACCGCCTCTATATTCTCTCAAAACTTCCCCCACCTCACAAACCCTAGCCATCACCCCAAGACTTCTCTGAATCTAGCCCATCCATGGATTCTTACCATGATTTACTTACCTTTTCCGGATTATACCGTTATTACTTGTGTAAATATGGTGTTACTTAGTACTTGCCCATTTTTGGCAAGTATCAGTCTTTGAATCAACGGAAATCAACTTTATTCTCCAAGATTTGGACGATATTTTGTCCTTATACGTCCATAGCAAGGCTATGAGGTTCAGATTCACCAAGATCTCCCGCCAATTTCTGATCCTAGTCAAACTAGGGTTTACCGGGTTTCTTCTCCTAATTCGATTCTAAATTGATTTGCGTGTGTTCTTCTTTCCTTTTTATGTTTGATTGACTGTATTTCCTTACGTATGTGTTGATTTTACTACTATATAAACCCCTCCCCATTCCCCTTTTGGACAGATTTTAATCATTAAAGTTTCACTAAAAACTAAAGGCTTTCACTCTGTTATTCTCTCATTCTCTTGTTCTATACTTTGGCTCTTGGCAGGCTGAAATTCAAGGCCACCGGAATTCGATTTTTCAATTTTTCTTAGTGCTAGCACTTCCCTGGGTTCCTTTGAAGCCCTTAGGGACTTTGACGCACTAAGATCCTGGGTTCTACTGCTCTTTGTTGATATTCAGAATACTGTGGAATTTTGTTTTTTTCTTGTTATCTGTTTAACTGGTAAGTTACTTGGTCTTTGAAATTTCATTCTTATGTGTCTATGGGTTGCATATTTCTGAAATTCATGGCTTAATGTGCTTTGGGGTTATTTTTGGTGTGTGACTCTACTAGCTTTTAACTTGTATTATGATCCGAATCTCTTTAGCATTTGATTTTTACCTATACCTCCAACTTTGAGATACGTTTATACTCAACTTGAATAGCTTAGACTCTTTTAAGTTCGTTTAGCCTAATGTGTTGGTACTTTGAACGTTTACATTGGCTATGTGGCATCAATTTGTTTCCTGCTTTGTCTTGGGTCTCTATAGTGATTGACTAGTATCTATAATGTGTCCTAATCTATGTTAAGACCTTTACTCTAGCTATGACTTTCTCCTATGGTTATTTTTCTCACTTAACATGTCCTTAGTTTTGCCCAATTCTGTATTCCCTAGTAATTAGTTGAGGCCTTTTAGAATAGCTTCTTAGCTTATGTTTTCTTATAACATTTGACACTATTTTGCTTTGTTGATATGAGTTAGTTTGTTTAATTTCTGGTGTTCAGCATAATTTAGACCTTTAGGCTTTGAACCTGTTAAGTTAATGTCTATTTTTATCTCTTTTGGCACAGTGCACCTTTGTATATTAGTTTTGCAATCCCAGAAGGCATAATTCCCCTGCTTCCTACAAAATGTTCTTTGCCCCAACATGCGAAGTGTTTGAACTTGTGATATCAACCTATCTTTTGAGTTTTGTTTATCCTCTTTGCTTGTATGTTCATTGTGTAATCACCCCTCCAATGTCTATTTCTAAAATACAAATACACCTCTTAACACTCTACCATTTGATCACTATTCTTTCACTCTGATTGGTTACCTATACTACTATGAATTTATAACTCTTTGCCGGATGAAAGCCAAGGCCACTAAGACTTTCTCTATTGACCTCCCTAGTGTGAGCACTGCTCGGGGTCCATTTGAGACCCTTGTGAACTCTGACACACTAGGGTTTGAGGTTCTTTGGCCATTCTCTTACCACCAAGACCTGAGCTGTCTTTGACACTTAGTTCTATTCTCCTTCTGTCTATTGAATGTGCAAATTGATTTGTTTAAGTGATTTAGTGTTTGGATCATATGGTCAATCCATGGCTGTTTGGTTTGGTTTCCTCTATGGTTTCTGGGATATGCTGATGGATATAGTCCCTATTGGGATCTGGGTGTGCTAACTGGTGGAGAAAGAGTTTAGCCGAAGGCCTGGAAATGCTGGGTATATCTTTGGGCCTGTTTTGGGCCTAATGCTATTGCTTGTAAAAATTTTGTAATTACATTCATTATTGGGTCTGTAATAATTTCGTAATAAACAATTGGAGTGTTAGTGAAATTGGAAAATGGGTATATCCTAATGCTTGCATAAAAAGGGTAGAAAGAATGTCTATAGGATTCATGTGATATATTTGCTATCCGACCTACTATATGTGTCATTCAAGTATCTTCGTGCACTAATAGATATCATGTCATCAGGGAAATCACATACTCACATAACTGGTATACTATCAAAGCATAAGTGCTCTATTTATTCTCATGTCTACTGCTATGTGTTGCTAGAGAGCATGCCTATAGGAAATAAATGCTGCTCTTCAATCTGCACCATTTTCATTAGATATCATGCCTATAGGACTTTAATTATCTAATTCTCATTGCACCTAGAAAACATGCCTATAGGAGCTAAATGTATGTTCTAATCGCCAATCTTAGAAATCCTGCCTATAGGATATTACTACTTGCTCTAAAGTACTGATACTGGACTCTCCAAACACTGTTTTATTGCTTAGCCACGTGACTATTAGGAAGCACGAGTAATTCTGAGCATTCCCAATGATTTTTATTGTCCCTTACTATGTAAACCACTTAGAGATCATTCCTATAGATTTATTAACTTATAATCTTAACAAACAACTTAGCAGTATCAGATACTCACAAACTGGTAATTTAAAAATCTTAGGTCTAAAGTGGCACTCCGCATTTGAAATTGCCTGCATATCTAGATCAGATCATATAGAAGCCATGTCTATAGAGCTTAACAACTTCAATCTCCCTCAATTCTGAAACTGCCTAATGCCTAATGTAGAAATCTATTCGCGTGCATTTGTTGTCTAATTGCGGAGGCTAACTTGAGCCTTTAACTTTATTTAATTGCAGTCCTATTTGTTTTGAATTGTCGCCTAGTTTTGACCTTTTCTGAGCAGCCTAAGTCAAGTCTAGAACCACCAAAAGTAGAGGTCTAATGCCTCCTAGACCATAGGTATGGGACGTGTGGTGCACGATTTAGAATCAATTACTGCGCTTTAGGTAATAACTTAAAGATAGTAATCCGGTAGCAGGAGATGATAATCTATGCCCGCTGAATAATATGAGTAACACCCCATCTTGAGGGATTTACAAAGTATTATTTATGTTGCACGGGGTGATCTTTTAGGCTAAAAAACTTAGGACCCCCTATCTTATTCCTATTTACCTTTGAATCAAGTGTTTGTATTTACTCAAGTTTTCTGATAATAAAATTTCCCAAACTTCTTGCTTTTCTCTGTCATTGTTTATCTGATTAATTCATATAATTTAAGTTCGGCCGGGACCCACAATTGTGGACCTCGAAGAGTTCCTAACACCTTCTTTTCGAGGTAATTTCGAGTGCTTACCCGAATTCTGGTGATGCAAACTATCCAAACCCGAGTCATATGCAAATAGGTGCCCTAACGCACCTTAAACCGTTAGGTGGTGACTCTTCTCTTTTAATAATTATTTAAAAAAGTTATCACATGTTGAAACTCGATTTCGTGAGGAAAAGGGGCGCGACATAAGGTATAGTAAAACTCCCTGGATCTTCACACTTTTGTGGGAGTTTGTTTGCCAGCTTGCACTGAAATGCTCTGTGAACTTGAACACTGAGGTCTCTTCTATCTTTCTCCACTTTGTAAGGATCTCCTTCAAGAATTTGGCATAAACTGGCATTTGTGAGAGCACTTCTGTGAATGGTAAATTTACATTAACCTCTTTCAGCATATCTAGAAATCTCTCAAACTGCTTGTCCAACTTTTCTCTATATAGCTTTTTGGGGGAAAAGGTAGAGCAGGAATGTTCTTGCTCTCTTCATTAGATTCCTCTCTTCTTGAAGTTTACTCCATCCTCTTTTTCATGTACCACTTCTTTTTTGATTGGAGTGGGATCTTTCAACACTTTACCGCTTCTGAAGGTCACATCATTCACCATTTCTATGGGGTTTCTTTCAGTATTAGCTGGCAGAGTACTTGGGATTCTCTCAGACAATATAGTTGCAATCTGCCCAACCTGTTTCTCCAAATTTCGAAAACCAGTGCCAGTTCTGTGATGGCTACTCCATGAGCGTCTTGCATATTATCTATCTTGGCAATGAAGTCTTTCATTAGATCTTCTAGACCTGACTGATTGGACTGTGGGGCTGAAATTGCTGCCTCTGCTGATTTTGGAAGACTGGAGCTCCTTGTCCCTGAGGTCTAGGGTTGTTTTGCTTCCATGCATTTGCAGTACCCCCAGATGAACTCCATGAAAAACCTGGTAGTCTCTGACCTATTGCATTAAAGTTGTAATTCCCCACAACATTCACTTCCTCAGTTGAGGTATGACATTCATCAGTAGGGTGTCCTCTTCCGCATATATCACATGATGCATACGGCTCACTCTGTATTGTAGCTAAGGTCAGCTTCCTTATTTCTTTAGCCATAGATCAAGCTGTACTTGCACAAATGTAATAGCATCTACCTTGTGAACACATGTCTATCTTCTTCTTTTAGAACTCTCAGAGGGCCACTGATTTGCATCTTTAGACAACTCATCAAGAATTGTCACTATCTCCTCTGGAGTCTTCTTCATTAACGGGCCTCCAGCTGCATTGCTCAATGTTCTATGTGAGGCCAGTGTCAATCCATCCCAAAAGTCCTGGAGTTGCATCCAACGTTCAATTCCACTATGTTGACACTTTCTAACAATCTCCTTAAACCTCTCCCATGCTTCATAAACAGTTTCCATATCTTTTTGGTAGAAGTTATGGATTTCTCTTCTAAACTTTCCCGTTTTAGCTGAGAAGAAATATTTATCAAGAAATTTTCTGGTCATCTCTTCCCATGTTCTAATTGATCCCTGGGGCAAGCTTCGAAGCCATTGCTTCGCATCATCTTTGAGTGTGAAGGGGAATGCCCTTAAGTAAACTGCATCTTGTGACACACCATTATATTAAAAGGTGTTCATAATCTCCTCGAAGTCCATTAGATGGTTTTTTGGATCTTCGATCATCTTTCCTATGAAGACACAACAGTTTTGAAGGGTTTGAAGCAACCCTTGTTTCAACTCGAAATTGTTCGCTGCAACTGGAGGTGGTCTAATACATGATAATCCTTGGTGTTAGACCGGTCTAGGATAATCACCAAGTGGTCTTCCAGCACCGAGAGCTATGTTTCCAAACTGAGCTGCAGCTAAGGGCTGATTTTGGGCAATTCTCCGAGCCCTTTTCTTCTTTGTAGATAATCTGTGCATCTCGAATAACTGCTTCCTCAGCATCCCATGCAAATTTTCCTTGTTGTTGGGCTGCCTCTCTTGCAATCAGATCTACATTATCACCATTTCCAGCCATAGTTTCTTCGGTTGAGGATTGCCGAACCTTCTCTATATTCTCAGGGATATTTCTTTCCTTCCTCAGCTGTCGCAAGTATTTTTCTATATCTGGGTCGTATGGTAGCAACCTATAAGGCCCCGTAAAATTTTTCCAAGGAATTTAAAGTTTTGTGGTGCCGAGCTGGTACATAGATTGTTAATCCCGTTAGAGGAACCTGGAGGAAGGATAAGGGGACTGCTTAAGATGTATGCAAAAGGGGTAAATATCATGTTGGTGGGGAAAGTCAGTTTAGTGGACCTCATCCCCGTTGTGTGAAGTGTAGGAGATGTCATTCGGGGGTATGTCACCATGGTACCAATGTATGTTACAGATGTGGAGTCAGGAGGCACCGGTTAAGGCACTACCCCGTCAATCTAAAGTTTCCAAGTAAGTCACTCCTTAGTACATCATCCTGGAAACCACATACTTTTCCTTATTATATATGTACACCTGTATTGGGAGCCTGCATAGATATGGTCTTAACAAGAATCTGAGTAAAAAAGCATTGTATGTATCCACTCTTTGAATGAGACGTATTATTCGTGAAGCCTATTAAGCACCCTTATCTTATTTACAGCCTCTTGAGGAATTGAGTTCTATACTGTTTTTTTTGGATTGAATCACAACCCTAGGTTAATACTTCCCACTTGCTTCCCAAAATTCTCAACAAATTACTATACCTTATGAATTTCTAATAGAACCTTTTGATTCAAATGGATAACATCTGCTCATTTGTACTTATGCATACACCATCACAATGTTTACCTACATTGTATCAAATCCAATGTAAGACAACCTAGTGTTGATATCTTTCTTGAGCCTCGCCCTCCCTCTCTAGTGTATGAGGCTCATAAGATTTGGGGTGTCGTGAGCATTATCATAAACCCCCCTACAAATTTAGTAACAAAAAGCATACCTCATCACCTATCATATGTGTGCATGTCAATCAAGATGGTCACTAGTTTCATGAAGTCTCTCTGAAAATTGAGATCCTCACACCTCCGTTATAAGAATATCTCGTGTCTCCCATCTTAGTATAACTTTCGTGTCCACTTGGGACATTCCGCAGTAAGTAGCTCACTTTGTTCCTAGTATTGTGGTTGCTTGTGATGTGGTCTTGTATTGTAGTTTGGGAGTTAATATAGCAGAGACACGTGCAGCTCATAACAAATGTTTATTTTATCTTTATACCTCCACAACATGTGTTACTTGTGTTCCTTAGTTAGTGAATTCATTATGCTAGTTTCCTGACATTTGTTCAATAAACATGAGAGATCGTGTCCTTCTATGTGTCACTATAAAGCTTCCTTTCTCAGAAGAACCCTTAATAGGCCCCCCGTCAAGACCAAATGCACCTTTGGGGGTTATCATAGCATAACGTCCGCTTCTCATGTTATCCAATATTTCATTAGCATCTGGGTACTTTTCAAGTCATAAAAATTCATGGCGAACTCATTATGAAAATCTGCAAACCTTCCATGATTATTTTATAGTGTCTCGCTGGGTTTCGTCGTCTTTACACACTCGACTTCTAGAATCATTGGCTATGTCATTGCTAAGTGCAGAGAGTTTTACCATCCTTAACATTCCACATCCCTGTGTGGGTAGAAGTTTTAATTTCCATTCTCCCGGAGGCATCATATCAACCCTTAGAACATTTCTAACCAATGCATGCTTTAATCTCAATATTAAGATGTCCTAGATACATGGTTTCACTCGTGAAAGGTTGAAATTAGATGTTTCGGATTTTCCTTGGCACCTATCATGAACATATTTAGTTTGAGGGTCAAGACAGTCGTATCCCTACTCCTCTGGTATAGGATCAACTATCGGGAGAGTGGTAAGCAACCAGTAATAATAATCTCACTAGTGATCAACCTCTTTTTCAGCCTCGTAGGCTTGTGGCATAGATTCCTTATGTCTGTTACTGTTGAGGGTGTGATGCAACTTCATGTATTTTGAAACCCATATCACCTTCGAGGTGCCAGAATATTCTTATTTTGAGTTAAGCCAATTTTCCCTACACTATAGGGGGCAATTGGTGTCACATACTAGGCTATTTCTCTTTAAGTCTTACAATGGCCGAACAAGGCACATGTGGAGTGAAACAATTGTTACTATCACTTCCGTAACCTATTGTCATCCCAGAATAACTGATGCTAATGCTTTTGTCCTTCTGATCATGCCTTCCATATATCTCATGTCTAAAATGACCCACTTCTTTTACATTATAGGATCATGTACGTGGTTCCTATATTATCAATGTGTGCTAGTTATCTCTATGCCTCATTTGTCGAATCAATGATGACATCATGACGATTAACCCTGTTATTGATGGACGCCCTCATATCTCTTAGAATATAACCTCCTAAAATGCCATTCTCAGTACATAGATGGATTCTTGAATAATTCCAGTCCAATATTGAACCTCGTTGTTCCTATATGTAGTAAATCTACCGAGAGTTGTAGGTTCAAACATGTTAAAGAATAAACATCGCCCATGATCAAACTTGTAGTGTAGGAACTCTATAGTCATATTCATTATAGCCCATCATAGAATAATGGTCGAAGGTCGCCAAGAGTTTAAATTTGGGTGTTTGACGAAGAGATTTAGAATTGAACAGAGTGAACGGGTTATTCTCCAGATTATTCCCCCATGTAGATACTATGTGAATTGTGAATAAGGTAACATATTTGAAGTTTACATTTGGGCCTTATGGAATCTTGAAATAAATATGCCAAGCTACAAGTATGGTGTGTCCCCCATCGTGTTCTCCATGCACCCGGTGTTTCATGTGTCTATGACTGAAAGGGTCGTCGGGAGTCGTTTGTCTATCATTCATGTGGAAGCTATGGAAGGTGAAGTTAACGGGTAATTCTCTTATGAGAGGTTCCTAATTTTCATCCTTGTTAGATAAGTCCGAAAGTTGAAGATCGCCTCCGTCAAAGTTCTATGAGTAAGTCTATGAGTCGAGGAGGTCGCCTCGAAGGCCGACTGTGCTGTGGAATGAAATACCCTCACTTGTTTGTAGATCAAACTGGTCGCCTCGAAGGTACTTTCTATGTGCTATGATTTAAATGTGTACATTTCATGTCAATATACCACTTCTGTTAATGTAATGCCATTGAGTTTGAGGTCGGTGTTGTTAATATATATTGTGATGCTTCGCTGAGTGGTGGACATGTTGTTAGGGTGGTTTTGGTGATTCTCTGGCAGGTGGATAGGCCCAATTGCAGAGGAGACTCTACCAAAAGTTTTGGAAAAAATTGGGGAGTTAGTCCAATTGGGGGCATATGATGTGTGAAAGGAGAAATGAACTATGTTGAGTGTTCAGGGCGGACTCTACTCCTCATTCGAGGACGAATGATCCTAAGCGGGGCAGGATGTAAGGCCCCATAAAATTTCGCCAAGGAATTTGAAGTTTTGTGGTGCCGAGGTAGACTTATATGTTTGAGGACAGTAGGAATTCTTGGTACAGACTTTTGAGTTGAAGAATGCACTGAGGAGTTGATGGAAAGTTTTGGCAAAAGAAGGCAATTTTGCAGTGTGTTTTTCAACCGTAGAACCATTTTGTGGGCCGCATAATCATTGCAGAGTTGAGCAGGGAGTTTGTCGAATTTTGAAGGTCGTTTTGCGGTCCATTATGCGATCACATAGTTGTTTCATGGTCCGCATTTTCCATCGCAAATTTGGCCTGAATAATTTTGTTAGGTCATTTTGCGAACCATTCTGCGGCTACATAAGTTGTCTGCGGAACGCAAACTTTCGCATACCGGTTCAGTGCAGCCCAACTTTTGGGCATCATTTTTGCGGTCCATTCTGCGACCGCAGACCTGAGTTCGGAGGGTCCATTTTCCCTATTTTATAACCCGACCCCATTTTGATAAATAGAATTTGGGGCTTATTTTGGGACATTTATCTGTTGATTTTAGATAGAGGAAATCTAACATTTTAGAGACATAAGGAGGAAATCTAACATTACAATCACATATTCTTGCACTAAGCTTCAAGAATCAAGAAAAGGCAATCACTAGATTATCATCTATCTGGGTAAGTCCTACTCCTAAGCTTTCATGCAAGAGGTTACGAGTTGTATATATATATATATATATATATATATATATATATATATATATATATATATATATATATATATATATATATATATATATATTGTGGGGTTGGAAAATAGGCCATGCATTTGACAGTAGGATGTAGTATGTGGGGTTAATGAACCATTTTGGGTAGTTCTTGTTGAAATTGGTTAGGGGAGGAAGGGATTACAATTGTAGAGCTTTGTAGTCTATTTTTCATGCTATGTGTTTGAAAAAATTCCTAAGAGATTTACACCATGTGAATCCTTCTAATTATTATCCAACTTTCTCTATCTTCCTATAAATTGTTATTGTTAAAAGTGTTGGGACGTTGTATTAACTTAAGGAACGACAAACAAGGTATGTTGGCTAAACTCCTATAACGACCCGGCCGGTCGTTCCGAGAATTTTAGCCCCGTTTTCCCTATTTATGCTTTATCATATGTTTCTTAGCCTATTTATGTTGTGTTGGGTCAGTTAGTTCGGGTTCGAAGTGGTCGTGGTGAGAACTGAGACACTTAGTCTCTTAAATTGGCTTAATAGTTGGAAAAGTCAATTGGGAGTTGAATTATTGGTAAACGACCCCGAAATGTAGATTTTATGGCTCAGATAGCGTCGTTAGGTGATTTGGGACTTAGGAGTGTGTTCGGAATGTGGTTTTGATGTTCGGTGTAGAATTAGGCTTGAATTGGCAAATTGAGTTTTTGGCGATTTCCGGTCGGCAGCGAAAATTTAGCTATCAGGGTCGAAATGGAAATCCGAAAGTTGCAGCAGGTTCGTAGTGTCATTTTGTACGTGTGTGCAAATTTTCAGGTCATTCGGACGTGTTTTGGTTGGTTTCGGCATCATTGGCGGAATTTAGAAATCTCAAAGCTCATAGGCTTGAATCCGATGTGATTTTGGTGTTTTGGCGTTGTTTTGAAGGCTCGAATAAGTTTGAATAAGGTTATGGTACTTGTTTGTGTTTTTGGTTGGGGTCCCGAGGGGCTAGGGATGATTTTGGATAGTCATCGGAGGGATTGAAGTTGGAAAATGCAGCTGAAGAAGTTGCTGGTGCCAGGCTTCTGGTGTGGCCGCACCTGCGGAAGGGTAGCCGCAGGTGCGATGCCGCAGGTGCGTGGTGGTTTGTGCAGGTGCAAAAAAGGGTCAGGCTGGAGAAAGTCGCAGGTGCAAGACATGGGCCTCACCTGCGGAGCCGCAGGTGATTCACCGCAGGTGCAAAAGGGGTCAGGCTGGAGAAAGTCGCAGGTGCGAGACATAGGCCGCACCTACGGAGCCGCATGTGCGAGATTTGGGCCTTAAGTGGAATTCTGTAGGTGCGCACCTGGGACCGCAGGTGCAAAGCAAAGGCCGCAGGTGCGGTTTAACTGGGCAGGAAGTATAAATACTTGTCTCCGTGAATTTTCGCATTTTTCATCACTTTTGCATGCGGGTTGAGACATTTTGGGAGCAAATTGAAGAAGGATTTCGAGAGTCTTCTGTGGAGGTAAGTTTCTCGGACTAAAAACTCTATTCTATGTTGTTATTTGACGGATTAGGCTTGGAATTAGTGGATTTAATGGTATAAATTGGGGGTTTCGGGCTTGGGAAATTGAGACTTATAATTAAGGAACTTAGGGGTCAATCGTGGTCGGATTTTGATGCATTTTATATGTGTTGACTCGGGAAAGGATAAGGATTCTTGTGATACAATTTTTATCGAATTCCGAGACGTGGGCTCGGGGCTCGGGGCTCGGGTTTGGTCAATTTCGGGAATTTTGGTTAAAATTGATAGTCTTCGATTGGCCTTGTTCCTTTAGCGTATATTGATGATGTTAATCTGGTTTTTGTTAGATTCAGAGCAATCAGGAGCTGATTCGAGAGGCAAGAACATCGCAGATTAGTTTTGGGCCGGGTTGAGGTAAGTAATGACTATAAATCTTGTCATAAGGGTATGAAATCCCGGACTTCATATTTTCTCACTATTTTTGGAGTCGCGCACATGCCGGATGACGAGTGTGTGCCGTGCACTGATTTGAATTTGGACTTGGTCCTTTCCGCGGCAACTCGTGAGTTGCGTATTTTACTCTAAATCATATGTTAAATCGTGTTCTAAAACTATTGCTATATTTGGGCTGTAAACCATGTTTGGGGCCTTGCGCCGACTTGTTTAGACCCCTTGGGGGATTTTACTGCTATTTCCTCACTGTGTTGGCTTATGATTTACACTCAGTCATATTATGTTTAACTATTTTCGAAACTCAGCCTTATTTACACTATTTTGAGATATAAAAATGATGTTTTGGGTCGAGTACCCCGTTTTACTGATAGCCCGAGTGGCTTACTGAGAGTTTCTGACTGAGTGAGGCTGATGGCCTAATTGTGAGGATATGAGATGCCACGAGGTGGATTGATATTAGCGCTTGGGCTGAAGGAGCCCCTCCGGAGTCTGTACACAACCCCAGTGAGAGCAGGTACCTACTGAGTTCAAGTGCCGAGGGCCGAGTGACGAGTGATTGGGAGGCATGAGTGACAGTGAGGTTGCCCGAGGGGCTGATAGTGAGTGATTGTGAGGTATGCTGAGTGACTGATTCTGAGTGATGATTTTCCCGAGGGGCGATTTATGATTCATATTTTGGCCTGAGGGGCTATTTATTATTTATTTCATTTTACACTAAACTCTTCGGGTATTTTTCTGAAATTGTTGGAAAACACATTTTTCAAAGGATTTTACTGAAGTTGGCTTTTAAAGCATGTTGATTTAATATATACACTGTTGGAAAGAAAGGCTGTGCTTATTGTGAATGGATGATTTGATCTTATGTGTTTCTTACTGCTTAGACTTGATTTATTTTCATTACTACTGAATTGGCGTACTCACATTACTCCCTACACCCCTGTGTGCAGATACAGGTGCTGGTACCGAGCGCTAGTTTCCTTCCTTCGTGTGGAGCCGGAGTTGGGACTTTGAGGTAGCTGTTCAACGTCCGCAACATCTCTTTTCCCATTTCTTCTTTTGTACTTAGTTCCTCGTTCCGAGTCTTGATGTACTTTGATAGTAGGGTTATTTTGTACTGCTCGTAGATGCTCATGACGGTTGACTCCAGGTTTTGGGGTAGTGTATAAACTATTTTACTCATTTTGTTGCTTTAAACTGCTTAAGCGAAAGAAATTTTGTGAAAGATCGGTATAGTTTTGGAAAGTATGAAATATTATGTCAGTATGTAATTGTTTGCTAGACTAGTTCCATGATAGGCGCCATTACGTCCGGCTTAGGATTTGGGGTCGTGACAACTCCTTTCTTAGAATTAGACCCCTACAATGGCTTTGTAAGTCCCGGCTTGCTCATTATAAATTGATTGTCTCGAATAAGCCTTGAGTCAAATGATACATGCATCAATTTGTATTCCAAACGTTCTTGTATGTTGAGTTCCTATTTGAGAAGGTGATTAAGACTGGTCTTTGTGGTAATATGTTAAAATTTTGAAATGCGATCCTAATGAAAACTAATATGTCGAATTGTACAAGAAATCACATTTGCCAAAGACCCTTAATTTGGTTAGTTGCTCGAATGTGTATCTAAAGCCTTGAATAGAAATGCCTTGTTGTTAATAATCTATAAGGACTCTTGAAAGTAAAACAAGCAGGTTGGAGATATAAAGTGCGGCCAACATGCTAAGAATGGAAGTCATACTTGTGGTCAATGGTGCCGAGAAAATGAAATGATGTGAGAAAAGCGTATGAAATAGGCCTTGACTCAAATGTTCCAAACTATCTCGAAAATAGAATTGTTTAAAAGCTTATGTACCAAAATTATGCCCAAATGTGGTTGTTTTAATTAATGTTGTGCTTGTAAATACTTTCAATGTGTTTTAGCTCTTATGTCTTCATGAGTTAAAATTGTGTATTGCCCCTTTTTTGGGAAAGTATCTCATGAACAAATAGTGTGTTACACATTCATGATTTTAACTTGTGCTTCTATTGCCGATCATTTTAGCCCATTTATTGGAAAGAAATCCATTGTGTTTCAAGTCTTTACTACTATTGAACTTGAAGTTGTGATTTTCGTGGAATTTTATTTGTTGATATTTACGATGATAGTTGATGCGTGGCTAGAATTCATGATTTTAAGCATTATATACCTTGCATTTTGTGTGCTTTAATGATAAAAATACACGTCGTATGTGCCTATTGAAGTTTATTTAATGTGTAGGTGAGTTGGAAATGGAAGCCGAGCTAAATGAGAGCATAAACGTCGGAAAATAAGCGCAAGAGTCAAAAAGGAGCGATCCGGGACAAGCCTAGCGTTAGCCAGGCGTTAGACCCCAAACGCCTGGGGGTGCCTGGCGTTAGCCAGGCGTTAGACCCCAAACGCCAGGGTGCCTGTTTCGGTAAAGT
>ML355905.1:26394-58909 GCA_005239505.1 Nicotiana paniculata | reverse complement strand
CTCAACACATAGGAAATTATCAAGCCGTTTCACAACTCACACGACACAATCATAATATCACATAAATTTGACGAAGACGGAACAACATCTGTTTTTTCTAATACCTTTCCATGAAAAAGCGCTCTACTGAAATGAACATGCCTTGCTCATACGGAGCCCATAATCATATTTAAATCCATCCACAAACATCAAGTCTACCTTTCTCGCACCAAACTAAGCTAATATCTTTTACCTAGGTCCATATTAACCCACTCCCTCTCATAATACACAAGAACAACCATCATAGCCGGGACAAACACCCCACAATCCGCAATCAACTGAACTGAATGCCTTCCAGGCATAAATTCTCAAATAAGCAATGTTGCACTTCCTTATACTTGGTCTAAATCTTCAACCAATCAGGTGACTACATGTCACACTTATAAAATCTTCTCGTGGTCATGCTTCCACAATCCTTCCACACAAGGCAACAAGTCTGCACATCCACCTCTGGCCACACTAACGCTGTAAGACAAATCAAGAACCCATAACTAGAATGCAAAGCTTCTTTCCCCGAGTATCGATCTCAGGTGACACTGAAGATAACACCAGCTTACTCTGAACGTCCAGATCACTTTTTCTTGCTCATCCGAGCTCATGACATCCTTGTTAACACCGAACCGCAATCTCGACTCTTACTCCCAGTTACATACTGCTTACCGCACCTAACATGCCAATATGAGATAGCGCAAGAACTCCATCATAACTTCTGAACCACCAGTAGGGTGAACACTTCATCTTATAGAAACCTTTTACTTAACTCAATTCAAGAGTACCATCACAACACACGAGTGAATTCTCACAATTACCCAACATGCAAATCCTTAAGTAGTAGTCGATACCACCATAACCCTTCCGGGATCCGCCTACACCTGACAGGCCATAGCACTCGAATGCTCCCACATGAATTTTATTACGACGGCCGACAAGCCCCGCACATACCGGCCCAACAACATGTATAATTTAATTACACTAACGAAACTGATCACTACAGTAAATGTTCCATTTCAACCATGGCTAATCAATCTATCTTCTTTTAATCATCCTCAATTGCCTCAGGAATAACAGTAACTTCCTTCAACTCATAGAAAATTCAACCCTCACTCATCCCGAGTGACCTTGATTCACGAGACCATGTTGCCTAAATCCCGCAACCCGTCTCATACCCTCCTGAAAATCTTTCTACAACCCGGAGTTTAATTCTCTCACTTTCCCAATACTATCATACACGTTGAAACATATCATAAAACACTCCAACCATTTTCCTCTTCTCAGAATTACGCTGCAAAAGCTAAATTCTTAATCATACTGTTGCCTTTAACCCTTAAACACTCATCCTTAACTTTTGAATTCACTAGTACCACTATTGAGAGTTACCCACTCTGACTGGTCCCGAATACAATCAACTCCAAGGCTCTCCTAGCACACGAACACCTTTTTCAATGAAACACGTGACCGAGTCACTATCCTTACAACTCGCCTATGCCCTAAGCATAAATTCTGAATCTTACAAAGCCTAACCCTGGTCCAACAGGGCCAACTTTTGCACACATTCATCAAATCCTACACACAATCACCATTTTACTCTTTTCCCCCTTTTCAATGAAACACGTGACCGAGTCACTATCTTTATAACTCGCATATGCCTTAAGCATAAATTCTAAATCTTTCAAAGCCTAACCCTGGTCCAACAGGGCCAACTTTTGCACACATTCATCAAATCCTACACACAATCACCATTTTACTCTTTTCCCTTAGCTGTAATAACTTTCCAACACGTCGACAATCCGCAACCCCATGATAACACAATCCTGCAACCCAACTGCAAGTGGTGGGACTCCCTCACTTAGCCCAAAGCTACTCCTTGCACAACTCTAGACCCTGCTGAGATCCTGTCTCCTTTGTTAACATGATCTTGCTCAACCAATCCATTCAATTCTTCCAAATTCTCTTGTTAGCACTCCCTAAATACTCAAATTCTCTAGCATCATTCACTCATTCCGCCTCCTACCGAATAGCCACTAGAATCCCTCGCATAAACTTGCCAACCATGCCACCGCTAACCTATTCACAGGAGATAATCCACCTATGAAAATCACCCGCGGACACCTTCCAACGACGCTGAAATGCACACTCTCTGCAACATCAATACCCCATCCTACGCCCTGCTTCATTTACCAACTTTACTAGTCCGTCCGCTCCTCATGGACATCCATTAAATGCGCGACAATATCTTCTAATTCAAGCTAAGCTGCCGCTCCCCCACTTTGCGACTGCTCGAATTCCGCTTCTTACACCCGGCCTCCTAGAAATGGAATCACCGCCTAGTCTCAATTCAATATCATTCTCTATAGCTCTTAAACCAGCAGATCACCAAGACTTCAAACTCTCCGAAGATCACCTTTCTCGAGCTAAATTCTTTATCAATACTTATCCAATACTGAACCACCGCACCTCATGGTCTCTGACAGCCGCTTCTTCAATACTCCTTCACAATACTCTGACCCCACGGAACCAAAGAAATAATAGCACCGACAAACTTAACACATTCCATTCGATCAATGACGACGATATCACGTCACAGGTGAATATCCCACCTTACTTGAAAACACCAAGTCTTACTACTTTATCAATCCAAAACCTGGCCACCTGTAGTCCAAATGCCTATCCTCTACCGGAACCAAAATGCCGAAATCTCGAAATCACACTCTGAGAAGACCTCTCTTCAAACCATTCATCACCCCCAACATACGGGCAAGTATTCTATCATCATATCGACATCGCGCGATAACCAATCGCAAGCATCATCACTACCTGAGCATAGCCTGAAGGCTCTCAGAAACACAAGTACTGAGCTGAAACAACGTATTATTCTTTTGCATGGCCATAACAACAGCCCCAACCAATTACACATAGAAAACATATCGAATTACATCCGTAGCACCATTTTGATTCCTCAAATTCCCGATTGATAGCAAGCACTTTGCGACGTATAAGATTGAGTAGGAAGAAACATAGGCATAAGCCTCAGAGGAATCGAATCGCACGATGAGGAAATCAAGAAGGGAAGTACTCCTAACATCCCGGTAGCCTCTCGAAGATAAATACAGACATCTCCGTACCGATCCGCAAGACTCTACTCGACTTGCTCATGACTCGCGAGACCTAAGGGAACCTAGAGCTCTGATACCATGTTGTCACGACCCAAAATCCCTAAGGTCGTGAAGGCGTCGGACACCATTGTCAGGCAAGACGATCATTTAAATAGTTGAGTTAAATTTCCTGTTTTAGCATTTTTGAAATCATTATCTTTAACTTGTTACATAATAACTAATAAAATTTGTTAAGTAAATACGATGGATTAAATGTTCCATTTTAGCAAATATATCCCAAACACATCCCAGAACCCGGTGTCACAAGTACATGAGCAATTTTTAAGAATTTATACAATCATCACAAAGCTTGTCTGAAATACAAATTGGACAAGGAATTTAAAGTGAAAATAAATACAATATGAGGGAGACTCTGTCAGCTGCGGATCGCCTCCGGATGATGCAGCTCGCCTAAGTCTCCAAATCCGCCACATTTCTATGAAAGTACCTGTGCAATAAAAATGCACAGCAAGTGTAGCATGAGTACGAAAATAACGTGTACTCAGTAAGTCACCCGCCTAACCTCAGAGAGGTAGTGACGAGAGGTCGAATTAGACACTTGCTAGAGGTCAATTAGTATATTCGAGTGTGACACTAATCATGATTATCATATGCAATTTATTAAAATCAGGAATAAATAATATCAACTCCTTCCACGTTTAATACTTTAAATCTTCGTCATATTAATAACAATTAATCAACATGGGTGATTTAATCAAATAACAAATAATCAACAGGAAGGAACAACTTCTTCCAAAAACTTTTATAACTTTAATTCTCTGTCATTTCAGTTGACAACTTAAAATTCCAAGCCAGTAGTAAGGCAAAATCACAGCAAATACGCAGTAAATATCATGCGAGAGCACTGCCAAGGGTCGAACGACGCAGACCAACAATAATAATTGTGCACTACTGAAGGGTCGAACGGATCGAACCATAGATGCATCTTTTTTTCCCCGCTCGCGAATCGATCATGCGACGCGGTCAACATAAAAATAATAAGGCTAACCTGCTCGCGAATCATACGTGCGACTCAGGTGCTCAAATGTACACGTATTCACATAATAAATTCGCATTTTTATCAAGACAACAGTTACTCCGGAAAGTAGTAAAATTCTTCTTAAAGGAACATGAAAAATAGCTTTTAAATCTTTGTTTTGAAACTCATTTGCCAAGTTTAATAATATTCAATAATATAACTTTATCAGGTATACAATTATCCACGGAGGAATCAATTCTCTTTATAAATAATTATGAAAGGTACGATCTAGTCTTCTTAGGAATTCAATTACCGATTCAATAGCATTTACAACCTAATATTAGTGGCAGGATCACTTGTACAACACGTAAGGCATGCTAGTGGGTCCTTGACTACCTGGACATGGTATAATAGTAGCTACGCACGGACTCCCGTCACCTCGTGCGTATGTAGCCCTCGAAGATAATAGCACATACTTAATTAGTTCACCTAAGGGGAAAATTCCCCCTCACAAAGTTAAAAAGGAGACTTACCTCTCTCCGAAATTCCATAACCGGCTTCCAAGCCCTTCTGACGACTCCAATGGACGCACAACTCCCCAAAACTATCTAAATAATGGCAAACCAATGAAAATATACTCTAACATTTGCAACAATTCCAAACTATATAATTTCCCAACCCCGCTCAGTGAATTGACCAAAATGCCCTCGGGCCCACATGCCCGAAATCCGAAATTTCTCGAAGTTATTTTCTACCCATAGCTTTACTAGCTCAAATATACAATTTACTCTAAATTTCATGCTCAAATTCGTGGTAGAAATCCAAAATAAAATTTATTGGTTTTCTTCAATATTTTCCAAATTTTTCCACAATTTTCATGTATAATTCCATGTAATAACCTTGTATTTAACTTAGAAACATGAAGTAATTAATTACCTTGTGATCCTTGACGAAAACCCTCTCTTGAAGCTCCTCCTAAATCATCCACACCAAGTGAAAAATACAGAAATGGCCCAAAATCCCGTTTTTAAAATACTGCCTAGAAAAACCTTATATGCGATCGCATAGGCCAACTATGCTGCCCCAGATTTCCTCTTGTACGTTCGCATGACCTCTCCCGCGTTCACACAGGCCAAGCCCCAGGATCCCCCAAAAGCACCCTTGTGCGATCGCACGAAAACCCCTGCGGACGCACGGGGAAATTCCCTGCAGCCTCAATTTTTCCTACTGTGCAATCGCACAACAACCACTGCGATCGCACAAGACAAAATTCCAGCCCCTCAACTTCCTTCTCCGTGATCGCACACTATGGGCCGCGATTGCATAGCTTACCAGTGACACCAGCAGCAGTAGGTAGGGGGGAGATGGTCTGAAACCACCCCGAAACACACCCGAACCCCGCCGGGATCCCGTCCAATCACACGACTCAATCCCATAACATCCCACAAACTTATTCGAAGCTTCAAATCACATCAAACAACGCCGAAATCAGGAATCGCACTAAAATTCAAACTTTATGAACTTTGAAATTTCAAACTTCCACATTCGATGCCGAAACCTATCAAATCACGTCCGATTGATCCCAAATTTTGCACACAAGTCATATTCGACATTACGGACCTGCTCCAAATTCCGGAATTGCATTCTGACCTTGATATCAAAATTTCCACTTCCGGTCGGATTTCTCAAAAACCTTCAAATTTCTATCTTTAGCCAAATGACTTCAAAATGACCTACGGACATCCAAATTCACTTCTGATCGCGCTCCCAACTCCAGAATCACCATACGGAGATATTCCCAGGCTCGGAATCCTAAACAGACATCAATAACACTGAAATTCCTTACAACCCAAATTTATGAAATTCTTCTAAAATGCTATCTTTCATCATATACGCCGAAACGGTCCCGGGTTATCCAAAACCCAATCCGGATATACGCCCAATTCCAAAATCATCATACAAATCTGCAGGAATCTTCAAATCCTGATTCAGAGATCGTTTACTCAAAATTCCAATCTTAGTTGATTCTTCTAACTTAAGGCTTCCGAATTGAGAATTTTTTTTCTGAATTAACTCTAAACTTCCTAAAGTTCAATTCTGATCACGCCCACGGGTCATAATACCTTAAACGAAGCTGCTCACTGCCTCAAACTGTTGAACGACGAGCTAGATGTCAAAACGACCGGTCGGGTCGTTAGAGTATTTGTTCCAAAAACTAATTTTCTCACAGTTTCAAAACACTTTTTTTTAAAACTTTAACCAAATTTATGTTCGGACGCCAACTAACTAAATAGCTTATTTTTCTTTAATTTGTTGTTGGTCAACTATATCAACAAAATTTACAGGATCATTTGTTCTCTCGTGATAAAGTACTAATAATTCGCTTAGTCCCTGAGCAAATCAGTTTTTCTTAAGATTTGTTTACCTTGAAAATGGTTATTACAATTATACTTGATTACGTGATTCTAAAAATACGTGATTTATTTTAATACTAGTTGTTTAGGCAGTAGATTCTAAGTGGGAAGTGAGAAAAGGAGATAAGAGCAAAAGGTAACGAGATTGAGCAAACCGAGCAGCGGAGGGACTAATCTCGAGGCTGATCGGAATGGGCCTCAAGTTCGAGCTTAGGAGCTTAACAAGGGGCTATCGAGAATGGTATAACAATTTTGAAGGCCTCAAAGGTGGCCTATTTGTTATTAATAACAAGTAGTAAATAAAGAGCAACTAAACAAACACAATAAATGAAAGGCAATAAATCAATGAAACAATTGTAGAGAATGTTTTAGTTAGAGAGCAGAGGATGTTATTCTTGTATTGAATATCATGTGTCTTTACAAAGTGACAAGGGTACCCTTTATATATGAGGGGGAATCCCAACATAGTACATGTGTAATTAATGCAAAGAGAGATGGCTGGTACAACCATTTAACGCCACGGTACGGGCATGTATTATTTTGTGTACTTTGTCAGCTTTAATCACTTGCGTTTTGGAAATTTCCTATCTTTCCACGTTGGTCTTCCATTTGCACTATCCCAAGGTCGAGGACCTTCGATATGATCCCTCGATGCCAAAACTCGAACCTTCGAGCCTTGTAAGCGCCGAATGACCGTAAAATCGGGCTCTCCGATTTTAGCCGTATACAGATAGACCCCGCGTTTCTTAGAATGAAGTGATAAGAAACGATCTTGAATTTTTGACTCTTCGACATCCATATTATGACGTCAGTTTCTTTAGAGCATTAAATGATGTGACATATAAAACTGCATAGACGTCGCCGTCAACATAATTTTCGAGAAGGCCATGAACCGTTATTGGTTTGACCTTTCCGCTTCAATGCACGCCCAAAGGGCCTATATAAATACTTCAATCACTTTCCTTTTCATAACTTTACATCTTCTTAAAATCTTCAAACTTTTACTAAGTGTTTTCTACTCTAATCTTCTATCTGTGTTTGCTTCTTCGACTTCTTTCTTCAAAACTCAGTCATAACCATGGCAAAAACTTCCAAAATGGTACCTCAAAAGGAGAGAGCCGATTCTTCATCACGCCCATCTAAGGGCAAGTCACGAACTCCTCCTACCATCGAGCAATGCATCCTTGGTTCTTTCGATACCATCTCCGATTTTACGATTGAGAAACCCCATTCTACATCGGGTCGATGTGAGCCCATGTCTCGATATATAAGTGTAGTATCCGATATTGAGAGGGTAAAACTCGACTGCAGTTGGGGGGAGGCGGCCGAGTCAAAATCCCCACAACTGACGAAAGCATAGTTACGCATAAGGCTGGCTTTATCAGCGTATATACATATCCATTTACCTTAGGCCTCGTAGATTCTTCCTCTCCACCGATTGACCCGGTGATTCTTGATTTTTTCCACCAATAGCGAGTGACACTCGGTCAGATCTATCCTTCTTTTTGGAGGATCGTTTATATGATTCGACACATTACCAACATGGTCGAGGGGTTGACTTTCACCCTTGACTATTTGATCAAATTATACAACCCTCGACTCTTCCATGGGGGCCTAATTAAACTGCACATTCGATCCGCCAAGGTGTTCCTCACCTGCATCGACGAGGATAGAGATCGGGGATGGATGAGCTGATTTGTTAGAATCAGAACTTCGGACATCATCCCTGCTGATAGAATGTCGTTCTCGGAGGAATGGAATATGAAACGTAAGTACCCCTGAATTGAGTATGTTTTGACATCTCTTTTTCTTTCGACTGATTTTCTTCTATTGTGTAGCCATTATTTGGTTTCCCGACGCAGTTCAGGACCTTCTGGGGTGGATCAAACTTTTAGACTCCGCTTTCCCATACAACAAACGCGTATGGCGCGAGCTGGCTAAAACACGGTGGCAGGCTAAGAACCATGGTTTGCTCATGTCATTATTGTTTTCTCATTCTTTGTAAGTGCTTTCGACGATGATGTTTTTTGACATAACATGCTTGTGCAGGCCTTGGTGAAGGTGTGTTGATGAGGCCGCTCCTACCTGGCGAGGAAGAGGCTCCGAAGACCACCAAAGACAGGAAAAGGAAGAAGGAGGTCTCGGCGGAGTCTCCAAAATCAAAAAGGGCAAAGACTCGGAAGCCCAAGACTGATGCCACAGTCTTATCCTCGACGACCGCTGAGAGCTTGCGGGCCGAGGAAGAGAATGATGATACTTGCCCTTTGGTACAAAGGGAAAAGCAAAGTATTGATGCTTTGAAAGCTGTTGGGCGATCGTATGTTGAGTTTGAGGCAGCCGAAGCGAACCCGCCCTCTGTTGAGGAGACCCTCGAGGAGGGTTCGGATGTAGTCTTCGAGACGCTCGTCAAACATGGCACAGTCCATGTTGATGAGCTTAGAGGGCTTGCTACTGGAGCTTTCTAGGGTCGGGAAGCTTCTATGGAGGCTGATATTGCTGGTGAACTTCAGTCGGGCCCGTCGTTTTCTCCAGGGTGGATACAAGATGCCCAAGTCAGTAATGTTCCTGGTTTGGAGACCTCTCGTGGAGAGGATGATGCATTCAGAGACTATTTTGAAGGGGTATAGGAGGAGACCGATGTTGATGCCCCCGTTTCCCTCGAGGAGGCCGAGAGGCTCCAAAAGCAGGTGACATTCTCGAAATAATATGTTGTTCTTCATCTTTCTATTCTTGCTTTCTAATGGTCTCCCTTTGTGTTGCAGGTCAAGAAGTTGTATGACCAAGTCTTCTCCAAGATGCAAGATGAGTTGAATCATCATGGAGGATAGCTTGAGAAGCTCATGTCGGAGTCTGTCGAGCTGGAGGCTCTGTGTGCCCGGAAAGAGGAGGAATTGATCAACCTCCGGGCAGGCTCGGAGAGAGCGCTTCGGAAGAGGGCCGACTTTCTCGAGCAGGTATTCTGGTATTCACAACCTTATCTTTAATTGCAATACTTTGGCGATGATCGACTTATTTTCTATGCTTTTCAGATTAGGCAGAAGGATACCCTGGTGGAGCATCTCCGAGAGGATGTTGCGGCTAGGGACACCAAAATCCTCGAGCTGGATCGGCTGAATAATGCCACGGCTTCGGAGAAGGAAGCGCTTCGGGGGAAGCTATCATCGATTTAAGAACTTCTTCGAGGTGCTCAGGAGGAGGCTGCTGCACTATCTGCGGCCAGGTCCGAGGCCGATAAGTTTGTCTCATCATACAAGAAGGATGTTGCTGCTACGAATGACCGAGCCAGGGAGATATCCGAGAAGGCCGAGCTATTTTTAGCTCGGGCAGTTGCTCATGCTCGCACACAATCCAGGAGGCAAACCCTCGAGGAAGTGAGTGTTAAGGGTGTCGATCTCTCTGTAGAGATCGAATAAGGTAGGGCCCTAGAGGAGGAATCGGAAATGACGACTACATCGGATGAGGGCTCTGAAAGCGGCTCGGACAGCAGCGAAGGCGAAAAGTAGATTCTCCTTCTTTTTTGCTTTTTTCCTTTTCTGTATATGGGACCCTCGGGGGAATTTTTGCAGAGAACACCCTTGTAAATGCATTTTTTGAAATAAAATATCTTTTGTTACATATCTCCCAAACTTTGTCCCGCAATGCGTACGCAAAAATTGACTTTCATGCTTCGATTCTTAGCTCTTCAAAACTCGTACTTGCAATAGTAGATCTCCTCGAGATCGGACATCTTCTCGAGGTTAGGTCGGCATGTGAGCTTCTATCCCTCGAATGTTGTGTGACAATGTCATTTATATGACATGACCGTGAAGTGACCGAGGTGGCCCCACTGGTACACTTCCCCAAACGTTATGACAACTTTGTCAGAATTAAATGGATTTTAAATTAGTTGGATAGCCACCGCTTGCTCTATATATATTCTTGCTTCCTCTTCATTCTAATTCTTGCATCTTTGCAAAACTTAGCTTTACTTTCAACATTCTCTTCCCTTTCTCATCTTTGCGAAACTGTTTTCATTTCTTCCTCTTTACCTCTACTTGAGTAGTTATGGCTGTCGAGCCCGAATCCATTCACCAAGAAGAGGAAAACCTTTCTTCTGAATCTTGCCCGGCCGGTGGTACACCACCGACGTATGGTGAGTTGACCTCAAGCTGTTTTGCTTTGAAGAAAGATTTTGCACTAGATAAACCTTTCAACGCCCCGGTCCATCGAGAGCATGCGTCGAGATTCATCCGATCAATAGAAGAAAACTACCTCGAGGCTGTAAGGAGAGAAAGAGGCTGGGGAGAAAATGCGATGCTGCAGATACCTTCTCGAGAAGAGAACATAATGACCTATGTGGAGGGATTCTTGAACGTATATACGTACCCATTCACATTGGGCCCCCTCGACCTCCTTATGCTCAAGTTCTGCAAGAGGTACAGAGTCACCCTGGCTCAGATTCACCCCTCCTTTTGGCGGATAATGCTGATGATGAGGTACTTTACCGAAAAGGCTGGGCTCGAGTTTACCCTTAGCCACCTTATTAGACTATATCGACCTCAACATTGTCGGGGCCTGATTGCGTTACTACGCCGATCCATGAGGCCCTTTATTGCTAGTGGCGACGAGGACCGGAACCGAGGATGGATAAGTCGATTTGTCTGAGTGAGGACCACCGATATTATTCTTGCAGAATTCCTGCCGTTTCTCGAGAAGTGGGACTTCAAACGTAAGCTACTTTGTACCTTAGTTCCCTTTGCTTTGGTTGATCTATAAGAATGTTTCCTTATTTTTCTTAGCGGTTCCGTGGATGCCGTAAGAGATCCCCGATCTTGCAAACTGGACTCGGAAGCTGGCAGCTTCGTCGACCTATGATGAACGCAAGTGACGAGATCTGTCGAAGGGCAGATGGGAAGCAAAGCACCACGGTATGAGCCATGTGATTTCCCTTTCGAGAATGTTTCCTTTTATGTGTACTAACTTCGCTACCACAAGTGTTGGTGGATTCTCGAAGGTGAGATCGTGTCCCTTCGAGGAGAGGGAAGTTTCGTCGGCTTCGGAGCCGAGGGAGGATGATAAGCAGAAATGGTCCTCGATGGATGGGGACATTCTCACTAAGGCGGGGACTGCCTAGACACACAGGAGATGTCGCCGCTGAAGAGAGTTTCATAAGCGTTGTTTATGCTGAGGACGTCAGCTCTCCTCGGAGGGATGATTCTTCGTCTACAACTCGAGCCAGTGGGCCTCTCAAGGTTTCTAATTTTGTTAGGCCTGAGACCTCTAGTTTGGAGGGAGAGGTTCCTCGAGAGGGAGGGGCAAGAGTCCTCTATCATCATCTTCTTCTGCCCTCGAAGGTACTTTGAGGGACGATCGGGGCCAGGGGCCGCTCGAACCAAGTGGGGTCTCGAGTGGTCATGCCCCTATCGAGAGCGGTTTAACTGGGGCCAATGGGGCCAGGCTAGTAGACGCACGTCAACTTTTGAGGAGGCTCAACGGCTTTGTTCCAAGGTGAGTTTTGTTCGGCCTTGTTGACTTTTATGAATCTTTGTTCTTTGAACTGAAGCTTTTCTTTCCTAGGTTTTTGACAAGATCAAGTTCGAGCTGCTTTGTTGTGAGACCAGGTTGCGGGGAGCTTTGGGCAAGGAAAAATCTCTTAAGCTTCTTTGGAATAAGAAGATGAAAGAGTTGATACATCTTCAGACGGAGATGCATTGGAGTCAAAACTATGAAGGCCATCTCGAGCGTCAAGTAACCCTTATCCTGAAAGAGTGCATGCTCCCTTTCCCGCTTTGGAAACTAATGTTTCGGTGCTTCAGCTGCAGAGAAAAATGGAAACGCTGGAACACCTTTGGGGCGAGGTCGGGCAAGTGAATTCTGAATGCCATGTGTTGAAGGCGCAAATAGGCATTCATGTTTCGGGCCAAAGAAATGCCTTGGCCAAGGCTTCTCCCCTTGAAGTGCAACTTCACAACGCTCGAGAAAGTAGCTCGATTTAGACGAGCAGGATTGCCATGCTCGAGACTAATATTTTGAATATGAAGGCCGAGGTCATGGACGCTCGGGCTGAAGCTGAAGAAGTTTGAGCGAAGGCCGATAAGAAAATGGCCGTTTATTTGAAAGATGTTGCCAATGCTTGGGCTGAGCTGAGCTGAGCTGAGCTGAGAGGAGATTTTGACAGAGAGAGAAGGGGAAATGATTATGCCCGATGTAGGTCTCGGAGGGAGACCCTCGAAGAGATATATGCTAGGGGGAAGAGATAAAACAGGCTGAGGCGGATGAGTTCGACGCTAAAATTTTTCCTTTCCTCTTGAGCTGATGCTGATATTTGAAGGTCGCCATGTGAGCTGGTCCGAGGGTCCGTCGAGGGAGCTGGTCCCGAGAGTGGACTAGATTTTCTTCTTTGTTGTTTTCATAAGACTCCTGTGGGAGTGTCGTCAATATGCATTTGTAATACACATATATGTATGAAAGATTCTTTGGTTTTCCTGATTTATTTGTTGATATTTAGCCCAATGAACTGGACTTTGAGGTGAAACCCTTGGGGTTATAAATTGGCCCTGAGGCCTTCTAAGATGGCGACTTGGGCTCTTACGCATTAGGTCGGTACGACCTTCGGTGTAGCTAGCGACTTGGGCTCTTACGCATTTGGACCTTAGGCGCTTTGGTTAACCGTTTTGGGCTTAGTCTCCCAGTCGGGTTTTGACTCGAGCTTAACGCCCTCAGGTTTTTAAATTGGCCCTGAGGCGCTTTGGGTCGGAACGACCTGTAGTTGGCGACTTGGGCTCTTACGCATTTGGCCCTTAGGCGCTTTGGTTAACCGTTTCGGGTTTAGTCTCCGAGTCGGGTTTTGACTTGAGCTCAACGGCCCTCAAGTTTTTAAATCAGCCTTGAGGTGCTTTGTGTCGGTACGACCTGTAGCTGGCGACTTGGGCTCTTACGCATTAGGTTGTTACGACCTTCTGTGTAGCTGGTGACTTGGGCTCTTACGCATTTGGCCCTGAGGAGCTTTAGTTAACCTTTTTGAGTTTAGTCTCCGAGTCGGGTTTTGACTCGAGCTCAACGACACTCAGGTTTTCAAATCGGCCTTGAGGCACTTTGGATTGGTACGACCTATAGCTGGCGACTCGGGCTCTTATGCGTTAGATCAGTACGACTAGCTGGCGACTTGCCTCTTACGCTTTAGGTCGGTACGAATTTTGATGAATCTGGCGACTTGGGCTCTTACGCTTTAGGTCGGTACAACCTTTAATCAGTTCTTTTTGAAGTAATTGGAGGCCTGTGATTTTATGGCAACAGTCGAACGTCTACGAGTCACGTTAGTTTGTCCGGAGCCTTATGACGGTGGTCATTATACTTGGCCGTAGCGTTTTAGTCCCCGAGTGAGATAGCCACGACGTCTATATCGAGGGTATGCCTTTTATGGGTCTTACAAGTTTGATATATAGCCTTGACTTTGATATGGGGATTATGCCTTTTTAAGGTCTTAGAAATTTGTACATGCCTTGCTTGAGGTCTTACAATTTTGATGTTTCCTCATGGAGGGCTTACGAGTTTGAAGTTGCCAGCCCTGAGGTCTTACGGCTATGAGTCGACTATCGAGGTCAGTCCTTGAGTCAGAGTTGATATTGTCTCATGGAGGGCTTATGTCATTGATATTGCCTCGTGGAGGGCTTATGAGTTCGAAGTTTTTGACCTTGAGGTCTTACGGCTTCGAGTTAGACAGCTTGATGAGCCGAAAGTCGAGGACAATCCCTGAGTCGGAGTTGATATTGCCTCATGGAGAGCTTATGTCATTGATATTGCCTCGTAGAGGGCTTATGAGTTCAAAGTTGTCAGTACTAAGGTCTTAGGCTTCGAGTTAGATATCTTGATGAGCCGACAGTTGAGGATAGTCCCCGAGTCGGAGTCGATATTGCCTCATGGAGGGCTTATGTCATTGATATTGCCTCATGGAGGGCTTATGAGTTCGAAGTTGCCGGCCCTGAGGTCTTATGGCTTCGAGTATTTGGAGATTCGATGGAGTGACTGTCGAGGACAGTTCCCAAGCGGTCGATAAATTTTTTTGGCTCTGAGGCCGTTTCTTGTGAAAATAGCAAACTTCTTTGACGCGCGAAGTGTTTTGATGATAAAATATTCTTCTCTGATTACTTGGTACAAGTATACATGTTTTCACCATCGAGGGTTCGATTATTCTATGCGGACATGGTTCATTCGACCATGTGGTCCGATACATCATTCTCCTGTCGACACCCTCTTTGGCATATTTTAGTGATCTCCCGGGGGGACGCCCCTCAGTATTTGAGGTTGATCGAAGAGAATCCTTGAATACTTGATGAGTTCTCCTTAGGTAGCATATGGATGTTGCCTCGTTAAAAACCTCATCGGTAAAACCCATTTGGGATAAAATCCGACGTGAGGCAAAAGAGCGCAGCGCATGCTTTAAAACCTGAGGCCTTCGAGCTGGAGGGTGCTTCGATTCCTTTCAACTGAACATCTGTGCATAGGTTAGTGTAAAGTGTGAAGGAAAAAGGGAGAGGATTGTACCTTAGCTGTGGCGGTGTTCAAGACTTTATATGCTTTGGTTATTCATTCTGAGGACGCGGCACAGTCCTTTATTTGTTCCTACGAGGATGTAGTTTGTGATTGTTACTCGGCTGTTTGCTTGTATTTTGGCTCCTTCGATGTAGAAGATGTCGGTGCCATATTGTGCACTACGAACATTTCTTTTGCTGCGTGCTGCTCTCCGTATACTATTTTTACTCCATCCTTCATAGGAAATTTCATCATTTGATGGAGAGTTGACGACACCGCCCTCATATTGTGAATCCACGGCCTTCCGAGTAATGCATCGTATCTCATGTCACCTTCGATGACATGAAACTTGGTGTTTTGAATTGTATAGGACACAATGACTGGGAGGATGATTTCCCCTTTGGTTGTTTCTCTCGCCATGTTGAATCCGTTGAGAACACGGGAGGCGGGCATGATCTGGTCGAGCAACTCGAGTTGCTCTACCACCCTCGACCTAATTATGTTGGCCGAGCTACCTGGATCCACGAGCATACGTTTAATTTGAAATTTATTCAAAAGGAAAGAAATTACCAATGAGTCATTATGAGGTTGAGAGAAGGTCTCGATGTCCTCTTCACTGAATGAAGGAGCGTCTTCAGGTATATAGCTCCGAGTTCGCTTTGCCCTAGTGATGGATACCTTCATTTGCTTAAAAATAGGTCCATGATGGACGTCGATTCCACCAATAATCATGTGGATGATGTGTCATGGTTTTTCTATTTCATTTTTCTTGTTTGCCTCTCTTTCCAAAAATTGGTTTTTAGCTCGGTCGTTGAGGAATTCTTGAAGGTGCCCTTTGCTAATCAGTCGGGCCACCTCTTCTCGAAGCTTTCTGTAATCCTCGGTCCTATGACCGTGGTTATCGTGATATTCTCATATCAAGATGGGGTTCCTCTGTGAAGGATCTGATAGCACGGGTCTTGTCCACCTAGTATCCCTGATCTTACTTATGGCCGATACGATGTCTGAAATATCGATGTTGAAGTTGTACTCAGATAGACGGGGTGCCTCTACTGGCCCTGTGTGCCTGTCAAACCCTGCTTTGTTCACGAGTACCCGAGGATTCTATCCTCGATCCATCCTTTGGTCACTTCGAGGTATGTTATGCCTCGGGATATTTCTCCGATTTTCTATGTACGGTTGATACCTTTCTTTGTTTGGCCTTGACTCTCTTTCTGGAAGCCTCGATTATTTTGCTAAGACTCTGCTAGGATACACCGAGCCCGAGGGGGCTTCCAATTGATCATCCTCGACCCTGATCTTCGATTGATACATGTTGTGTACATCCGCCCAAACTATAACGGGGTACTCGATTAAATTATGCTTCAGTTTTTTTGAAGCTATCGAGCTTCGTTCATTCAAGCCCTGAGTGAAGGCTTGTACCGCCCAATCGTCGGAGACCGGTGGTAATTCCATTCGTTACAATTGAAAGCGGTATACGAACTCCCTTAACATCTCATTCTCCCTTTGCTTGATTTTGAAGACATTAGATTTCTTTATAGCAACCTTGATGGCACCAGCATGTGCTTTCACAAAGGAGTCTGCCATCATGGCAAATGAATCTATCGAGTTCGGGGGCAGGTTATGATACCACATCATGGCCCCTTTGGATAGTGTTTCTCCAAATTTTTTCAATAAGACGGATTCAATCTCTTCATCTCTTAGGTTGTTCCCTTTCACAACACAAGTGTAGGCAGTAATGTGCTCATTAGGGTCTAATGTTCCGCTGTATTTCGGGAGATCGGGCATTCTGAATTTCTTTGGGATGGGCATCAGAGCTGCACTTGATGGGGATGGCTTTTGCACGAACTTTTTTGAATCTACACCCTTCAGGATCGGGGGTGCGCCCGGGATCTGATCGACCCTTGAGTTATAGGTCTCCATTTTTTTGTTGTTAGCTTCTATCTTCTTTTCGCCCGATTCAATCCTCTTTGCGAGGTCTTCGAGCATCTTCATAATAGCGGGGTCGGCTGCTGACCCATTATTGCTCGACCTTTCTCGTGCCTGTTCGACTCGAGGAGCCGTTTCTGGTGGTGTTGTTCTTGGGGTTCTCTGATGGCTTTGTTGCTGAGCAATAGCCACCTGTTGTGTCTGCAACATCTCAAAAATGACATGAAGGCTAACTTCCTTTTCCCTTTGAGCAGGGGCTCCCTGCGCTTCTAGTCTCCTTCACTCATACATCCGTCTGTATGAGAGCTCACATCGACATGTTGAGCATTGCGTGAGCCTTTATCGACAGGAATTTGCATTGGTGCCCCTTTAGGGTTTTGCGGTGGCATACCGGCACCTGAAGCAGCTGCACCATTCTCTCTGTGATCCTCAGGACCGTTGTTTTCATGTGCATTTACTGAGTTAGACATTTTCTGACCTGAAATTGAAGATTCTTGGGCAAGAAAAAGTGTGAAGAATAACTTATGTTTTTAGAAAACCAACACTAAATCACTATTATTTTTAGCTCCATGGTGGGCGCCAAACTGTTTACCTTAAAAATGATTATTACAATTATACTTGATTATGTGGTTCTAAAAATACGTGATTTATTTTAATACCAGTTGTTTAGGTAGTAGATGCTAAGTGAGAAGTGATAAAACGAGATAATAGAAAAAAGTAACGAGATTGAGCAACCCAAGTAGCAGAGGGACTGATCTCGAGGCTGGTCGGAATGGGCCTCGAGGTCGAGCTTATCACGACCCAATTTCGGAGTCGTGATGGCGCCTGTCGTGGAATCAGGCAAGCCACCCTTTTTAACTAAGCTAAATCCAATTTCCAGTAAAAATACGATTTTAACGAATTTATGGATAATACTAAGAATCTGAAGTTTAAAAACAATATTTGAAAAACTAAATTTAAAACCTCCAACCCCGGATCCGGTGTCACTCAGTCATGAGCTACTATAACACGAAGCAAAAGAAAAAGAGAAATGGACAACACTGTCTCAAAATAAAGAACAACAGGTAGAATAAGAAAGAGAAGACGAGGTCGCGATCGCCAGCTGCTACCTCGACAACTCCAAGGAAAACTCTGACAGCTGCTCAATAACCACTACCCGGTCCCGGGTACCTGGATCTGCACACAAGGTGCAGGGGGTAACGTAAGTACACCAACTCAGAAGTAACGAACCCAAACTATGGGCTGAGAAGTAGTGACAGACAAAACCTCAAAATTATACAATAAACAATATACAGAATTTAGACATGCTAACAGTTTATCGGAATAAGTAAATATGTCAAGTATGCCAGTATACTCTACATGCCATCATACAATATATGTATGAAACCAATGTGGATATGCACATAGTGCTCACAACCCTCACACAACAGTCCACTCAGTACCGTATATGGATCTCAGGCCCAGGGAAAAGTCCATCCCGGAATGTACATAATCATTGGTGACTGTAGTCACTCCGTACTGAGGAAAAAGGACAATCTATCCCCACGGAGAAAGTCCATCTCCAGAATACAACACTCAGACAAGATCCATATCCAGGGACGATCCATCCCTCACATAACATCCACTTCGGATAAGATCCATGTCCAGGGAAGATCCATCCCTCACATCAATGCGCTTACTGGGGGTGTAAAGACTCCGGAGGGGCCCTAGTGGCCCAACCGCCATATCAAGCCAACGAAGGCATGATTTAAATATCGCTGCGGTGTGCAGTCCATTCTCATAACTATCTCAATAACGGGCTCTCAGCTTCACTCAGTCATTACTCTTTAGTCTCACTCACATGGATCACAGAAGCCTTCATCAGTCCGAAACAATGATAAGTATGCATATAATTAACAATAATGAGACTGAGATATGAAGTGATATGTTATAACAGGACTGAGTATATGACATCAAATAATCAAAAAATGAGACAGTAATATACGACCACTCGGGTCTCAGCATTTTCGGCGTGAAGCCTAGCATTTATGCTTAACATGATTTCTAATATGCTCACAATTACCACATTAATAGAAGCACATATATCATCATGGAATGATCACAAAGCGGTGCCATGGGATAAGCCAGGCCACAAATACTCGGTGCACGCCCGTCACTTGGCATGTGCGTCACCTCAACAATAGTCATAAATCATTTAGCTCGGGGTCTCGAACCCTCAGAACCAAGTTTGAAAATGTTACTTACCCCAAAACCGGCTAAAATACTATTCCGCAGTGCCTTTGCCTCTAAATCCGGCCTCTGAGTGCTCCAAATCTACCAAGTTCATATTTTTATCATCAAATTAAGCTTACGGAATTAATTCCAATTGAAAAGTACCAAATTTAGCTCAAAACCCGAAATTAGTCAAAACCCGACTCACGGGCCCGCGTCTCGGAACCCGACAAATTTTCTACCAAAATGTTCTTCATCATCCCACGAGTCTGTACATATAAAGAACTCGAAAATCGGAGTTCGTTTGACCCCTCGTATCGACCCCTAAAATTCTCAAAATCTCAAGCCCTAACCCCACCTTTTTCCTAATGATTTTCATAATTAAACACTGATATAAGGTCTCCAATCACATATAATTGAGTTATTAAGTCCAAAACCTTACCTCAATGATGAACCAGCGTTTCCCTCTTCAAAATCTCTCAAAAACCTCGGAACCCGTACAACAATGGTGAAAAGAGGGTTAAAAATCGCAAAGGCAGGTTTTTATACACCTGCAGTCACTTAAGCGCACCTGCGGTCCCAGGTCCGCACCTGCGGAGCATCCGTACCTGCGACTTCGTAGGTGCGATCCTCCTCCCGCACCTGCGATCCTCTGTTGAGCCTCCCAAATTCTGCATCTGCGGAGCTTTGCTTGCTCCTGCGGGCCCACACCTGTGGTCACACTTTCGCAGGTGCGGTCACATCAGCACCAGCAGCTGAAGCTACATTTTACCAACTTTAAAACTTCCGTTAATCACCCGAAATCAATCCCGAGCCCCTCGGGACCCCAACCAATTATACCAACATATCATATATGATCATTCAAACTTAGTTGCACCCCCGAAACACTAAAAATAACATCAAAACACGAAAATCACATCAAATTCAAGCCTAAGAACTTTGAAATTTCTAAAATCCTCCAACAATGCCGAAACTATCCAAAACAACTCCGATTGACCTGAAATTTTGCAGACATATCCAAAATGACATTACGAACTTGTTTCAACTTCCGGAGTTCCATTCCGACCCTGATAGCCTATTTTTCACTGCCGACCGAAATCACCAAAAACTAACTTTCGCCAATTCAAGCCTAATTCTACACCGGTCCTCGCCAAAATATTATGAACACACTCCTAAGTCCCAAATCACCTAAAGAAGCTATCCGAGCCATAAAATTCGCATTCCGAGGTCGTTTCCCAATAAGTAAACTCTCAGTTGACTTTTCCAACTTTAAGGTTATTTTCAAACACTAAACGACTAAACTCTCACTACAACCATTCCGATTTCAAGCCTACCAACTCTAACACATCAATAACAATATAACCAACCTATGGCAAGTCAGTAATAGTAATTATAATGCAGGTTCTACGTAACGACCGACCGGGTCGTTACAGCTTAGGAGCTTGACAAGGGGCTATCGAGAATGGTATAACAGTGTTGAAGGCCTCAAAGGTGGCCTATTTGTGATTAATAACAAGTAGTAAATGAAGAACAACTAAATAAACACAATAAATGAAAGACAATAATCAATGAAACAATTGTAAAGAATGTTTTAGTTAGAGAGCAGTGGATGTTGTTGTTCTTGTATTGAATATCATGTGTCTTTACAAAGTGAAAAAGGTCCCCTTTATATATGAGGGGGAATCCCAACATAGTACATGTGTAATTAATGCAAAGAGAGATGGTTGGTACAACCATTTAACGTCACGGTACGTGCTTGTACTATTTTATGTACTTTGTCAGCTTTAATCACATGCCTTTTGGGAATTTCCCGTCTTTCCACGATGGTCTCCGATTTGCGCTACCCCGAGGTCGAGGACCTTCGATGTGACCCCTTGATGCCAAAACTTGAACCTTCGAACCTTCAAGCCTTCTAAGCACCATAATGACCGTAAAATCGGGCTCTCCAATTTTAGCCGTATACAAGATTGTCACTTAATTACTGCATAGGTAATGGGATTAAGGTCTTTATTGAGAGTATAACAAGTCAAGAATGGTACAATATTACTAAATATTTTGTTAAAATGATAATCAGAAGCATGACACAAATGTCTATAGCTAATATATGTCACCATCTTTTTTTAAGGCAAAGGGATGTCATATATTACTTCCTTCTATCTCAAATATTGACCATTTTAAGCAAATTAAATTTGTTCGAAAATACCTAACGTTTTAAAAAACTAAGATATCATTTATTATCTTTCTTTTTCCAAATTTATCATTAATTTCTTAATTTGTAAAGTGTGAATTAAGTGAAAATTTTAAGAGAAAGATAAATGATAATTTATACAATTATTCTTATGAATAAGGATATTAGATATCTTTTGAAAAGTGTGTAGAAAACTTAAAAGATATAACTTATTTATATTTTCTTTGAGTTGATATCAATATGCCAAATACTTTTTTTTTTTCGTCTGTTCTTTTCAAAGCAAACGAATTGCATATAAAGATCCGCGGGGACTTATAGTTTAATTAGTTGAAATATACTTTCGACTGTTTGAATCCTACTATGCACATCATATACAAGATGATCGAGGTAATACCTAACGTTTTTGTATTGAACCAATATAGTTTTTTTTAAGAAATAAATTTTATTTCAAAAATTTAAAATTTTATATTTGAATTTGTTGTCAAAACTCTCAAAACTCGAATTGTATCAAACAAATTGGGATGACGAGACTAATTGTTTTTTCTTTTCCATAAAAAAAAAAAGAGCAGAAATTTTGATTTTGGCTAGTAAAGAAGTTTCACATAAAGTAGAATGAATCTGAAAAGCAAAAAGTAGAGGTGATTCTTTAAACAATTCATGTGAATGATTTTAATACTTAAATAGTTTTGGTAGAATGTGCAAAAGATATTTTACAGATGGGGCTAAAGGGTCAACACAAACAGCAAAGCCAAAAGCCCTTCAGAAACTAACAAAAAAATGAAAAAGGGAAATTGCCAACACTTCTCCTAGTCCTACTCTACTGTGTGTGTATGTGTGAATAGAGTACAACAACACCATCGCTAGCCAAAACTCCGAGCTTTCTCTCTCTTCAATTTCAGGTTTGCATTTTCTCTCTCTACATCTTGTTCTTTTTTTACAGTTTATTGATAAAGCTTTAGGTTTACAATTAGAACCTTTATACAATGTATACAATTGTAAGCGGAGGCAGAACCAAAATTTGAAGCTTATGGGTTCGAGATTGTAATTGTAGCATATTCAATGAATATTGTAAGATAAATACATAATTTGAACCAAAGCTACTCTATTCGACCATACCCGACACTCTAGCTCCGCCCTAATTGTAAGGTTTTTTTATTCTTCTGAGGTTGTTTTCTTTGTGGGTTTTTGTAATGCTCTTTACAAAATTCCCCCCCCCCCCCCCCCCCCCCCCCCCCCTATTCATGCTATTGCATTTTCTTCTTGTTTTTTGCTTTGCTGCTATTTGGATTGTGTTAACTTTAACTATGAAAACTGTGACTTAGTCTTTGGAGTTTGGCAATTCATATCTGTCAGTAACTTTATATTATTGAGGATTGGAAACTCTTTACCAGTGAGATCCCCCATGTGAGGTCTGGGGAGGGTAGTGTGTACGCAGACCTTACCCCTACTCCGGAAGAGTAGAGAGGCTGTTTCCGGTAGACCCTTTACAAGTTTCCTTAAATCATATGCAGTGGCGAAGGTAGAAATTTCCCTTAGAATGTTCAAAAGTTAATGTATATGTATAAAAGTAATATTTGATGTATATTAATAGTATAATTTTTTCGGAGTCGTGTATACAAAAAAATTCGGTAAAGGTGTTCAATGGAAGAGGAAATCCATATAGGTGATACCTACTAGTTAGGAATAGGTTTTAGACTTGCTAGAAAATTTCTATTATTATTATTTTTATTATTTATTTATTTATTTATTTTGGTGATGATGATGATATGAGTTGAGCTAAATGAAAAATTGAGGATTCATATCACCGGCCCCAACTTGTTTGGGACTGAGGCGTAGTTGTTGCTGTTTGTGTTCAAGTGACCACCCATCAGTCACTGTAGGTAGCTCCGTCCCAATATTCATATGTGCTTCTTGTTTTCTGTTTTATTTTTTACAGGGGCTGAAATAAAATATTGGGCTGAATTTTCAGATATTATTTAGGTGGTTGGTTGTATTCTTTTATTTCCGGGATAATTAGATTAGTTTGAGTTGAGTGTGGGATTTTGCTGTTATGGCTACTTGTACATCAGCTGTGTTTATGCCTCCTGATACGCGACGGTCTCGTGGAGCATTGACTATTCTTGGTGGAAGACTTTGCGCCTTGAAAATGCAAGATGAGAAGATTGGATTTTTGGGAGTTAACCAAAAGGGTAGTTCAAGTTTGCCTCAATTCAAGTGTTCTGCCAATTCCCATAGCGTCAACCAATATCAAAATAAAGATTCATTTCTGAATTTGCATCCTGAAATTTCATTGCTTAGAGGCGAAGAAAGCTCGAGCGGAAATGTAACCGAGAGCTTGATAGATTCGTCACGCTCGAACAATTTTAATGAGGCGAAGATCAAGGTGGTTGGTGTAGGAGGTGGCGGATCGAATGCAGTAAATCGCATGATTGAGAGTTCGATGAAGGGTGTAGAGTTTTGGATTGTGAACACTGATATTCAAGCAATGAGGATGTCACCTGTGGCGGCTGAGCAACGACTGCCGATAGGTCAAGAACTTACAAGGGGACTTGGTGCAGGTGGTAATCCAGATATAGGGATGAATGCTGCCAACGAAAGCAAGCAGGCGATTGAAGAAGCTGTCTACGGCGCAGACATGGTTTTTGTTACTGTAAGTTCAGCCTTTGTTTAACTTTGATTACTTTATTGGAAAAAGGATTTTGCAGTTATATGAAATTTACCTTATTGTTTCCTTTGTTTCTTTTCCGCTTTCTGGTCGTCAGAAGTTTAGATTTCATTTACTATTGTATTGCAACTTCTGATCTTTCTTTGTTCTATCCGCCTATTGCCTTCGTATTGCATATGCTTCAAGCTTGAGGAGAATGAGTGTAAGAAGGAATCATATCGATTTTGAAATAAAACACGAGTATCTTAATAGCCAATGACGCTACCTGAAACAAACTTGAAGTATCTGTTACAATGAAATACTCTTTGTGTTCCATTTTATGCGTTCCTTTCAAACTTGAAATATCTATAACAAAGTAAATGTATTTCATGAGAAAGGATCAGGTTTTACTACATCATCCTTACAAAGAGTTAATAAACTTTTAAAGCCTAGAAAAAAATGGATAAATGAATGAGAGGCTACATTGGTACAATGATAAATGGATGGTAACTGAATTGGTGATTGTAGCATGGCCAGATCTTAGTATTAGTAAAGTCCCATACCAAGCTTTTATGAACATTAAATGATGTCCGAGAGTCACAGTTAAAATTCTTAATGTGAAGAGACATTTTTCAGCATGCTCATCAAAAAGGATGTTTTACCCTAGAAAAAGAAAAGGGCAGCCCACTGCACAAAGCATCCACATTCACGTAGGGTCGGGGAAGGGCTGCATCCGGAGGAGTGTGATGTAGACAGCCTACCTTACGCTAGCGTTAGTGGCTGCTTCAACGGCTCAAACTCGTGATCTATAGGTCACATGGAGACAACTTTACCGTTATTCCAAAGCCCCCTTCATGTTTTACTCTCCACTTCTGTTTCTTCCTCATATGTGGTCTCCAACATGTTATGTGCAGGCTGGAATGGGTGGAGGAACAGGAACTGGTGCGGCTCCTATAATTGCAGGAACTGCCAAATCAATGGGTATCTTAACTGTTGGTATTGTTACAACCCCCTTTTCTTTCGAGGGGCGAAGAAGAGCAGTTCAAGCCCAAGAAGGGATTGCTGCTTTGAGAGAAAATGTCGATACTCTAATTGTCATTCCAAATGACAAATTGTTGACAGCTGTTTCTCCATCGACCCCAGTAACTGAAGCTTTTAACCTGGCTGATGATATTCTTCGGCAAGGAGTTCGTGGTATTTCTGATATAATTACGGTAAATATCTATTTTCCCCTGCTCCTTAGTGTAAACTGAAATATGTATATGAAGTGAATAGTCTAATGAAGTTTCTAAGTCATTGACAGGCTTAGCTGGATCTGTATATCGTTTCTGTGTATGTGTGCTATTTACAATCATTAGTAAAACTTCTCTCTCTCTATATATATATATATATATATATATTTTCTATTCATAGTTACACTGCTATATATTTATATATTCATATTCACACTGTTTCTTCTTGTTATGCTGCTAAATTATTTTTGCCTTTTAATACATGATGCTCTACACATGCTGTCCAACTTTGATTGGCCTAATGCATGCCCTAGAGATGATTTTAATCAATCAATCAACTATGTCTTAATCCCAAACTAGATTTGGTAATGCCCTAAAATTGATTTAACGATGCTTAATTCCTTTGGACAAAGACCCGTAACTACAATAAGAGTTGATTGGGGAAGTTTACCATTTTTTTGGTGATTTGGGGGGGGGGATGCCGACCTCGTTAATTCAGGGTATAATTTCTCCAAGTATTCATGTTTCTGCATTTTGTTTAACCTTTTCCAAAAGTCTGCCATTGTCACCTCATCATTTTCTCAGTTGTGTTTATTCAATGTTTTGAACCAATTGGATTGCATATTAGAATTTTCTTAAGTTGCATATATCTGCATGAATTACAGATTCCTGGGCTAGTAAATGTGGATTTTGCTGACGTGCGTGCTATTATGGCAAATGCTGGTTCCTCTTTAATGGGAATAGGAACCGCTACGGGTAAGTTCACCAAGCTATTTCTGATAGTTGTTGGCACTAAGCCAATTCTCTTTGTTGGTTTCCTTTTAATTTATAATGTCACGTGTTTTAGAGTCCATCTGTGTGATGTGGCCTACTAAGACACACAGACACGATTAAATCATTATTTGTGCCCTTAAACAAAAAAAAAATCAATGTGCTGTAGCTGATCTAAAGTGTTTTTGTAGTTTCAGATTTTATCCATATTGTGTAAACTCATTCTCAAGAAAAAAAATATCTATATTGTCTAAACTATGTGCTTTTACTTGAAAAGTTGTCCACCAATTGACTAAAATATTGTATTATGAGAAAGTTTATTGTAATATACTACTCTTGGAACTGAGCACATCTAACATGTTCCCGTTAGGGAAAACGGAAAAATAAAAGTTCTTGGAATTGAACACATCTGACATGTTTCTATGAGTTTCCTCCTATTATTGGATGCTATTTGGCTGCAGATTTAAGTTTTTTTTTTTTTTTGATTTGATAAGATAAAGATTTTATTGATTGGTACCAAAATGGTACAGAAAATAACAAGGAAACAAAAATCAGCCTACCACAATCTTCTTTCTAACAACTCCATGAAATCCATGTACTGATCTGAACTAACTAGTGGGATTGATTTGCACCAGAAATACAAATTTTGTAAACAAAAACTCTTAATTCTAGCAATTTGAGATCTCTGTCCTTCAAAACAAGCCTTGTCCCTTTCCAGCCATATTGTCCATAAGATGCACAATGGGATAGTTCTCCATATCTGCTTTATCTCTTTTGATATCACCTGATGCTGCCAACCTGCCAACAACCCCTTCACATTCTGAGGCATCACCCATGCAATACCACAAATATTTAAGAATAACTCCCAGCATTCTCTAGAAAATCTGCAGTGGAGGAACAAATATTCAACTGTTTCTTGATTCTCTTGACACAGATAGCATCTTTTACATAGGGAAAACCCTCTCTTTTGCAAGTTATTTTAAGTTAAGCATGCCTCCCAAGTGGCGACCCATCCAAAACATGCTACTTTCACAGCAGCTTTTGTCTTCCGTATCATCCTCCATGGCCAAGAAGTATCGCACTGTCCTGACTGCTTTATCAACATACTGTTGCAATTCTTGACTGAAATCTCCAGCCAGATTAGAGTATCCATCTTACTATGATCAATATAAACTGATCTCAATTGCTGAAGCAGCTCGCAAAATTCTACTATTTCCCAATCACTCAAATTTCTTCGGAAGACAATCTGCCAACCAGAACTAGAATGAAAATCAGCAACAGTACCATCCTTATTTGTTGAACAGTCTAATAGAGTAGGAAATTTATTCTTAAAACAATCATCTTCAACCCATAAATCTGTCCAAAACCTGATTTTTACTCCATTTCCCACCTCTAATCTGGTAAACTGACTAAACTCTCCTACTTATGCTCTTCCATATTCCCCCATTTACAGTTCTCCACCCTTCCTTTTTTCCGTAGATGGCATTTATCAGCCTTTTCCAAACTTCCTTACCTTTGAAGCTATACCTTTCTATTTGCTTTTTTTGGCATAGCTTGCTAATAATAGTGATTGATCGTCCATTTCTTGCTAGAACCTTTCTTACTTCTGGCTTTTCCTCTTGCGGAAAGTTGAAACTATGCGCATTTTCTGTATCTCCAAAATAGTTGTATTTAGTAGTGAGGCTATTGCTGCTAACAAGATATGTTTTTTTTTGGTCAAGAATGGATTGATCTGTTGATACTGGTACTAACTAACTAGTCAAGAAGAGAAATGATATTGTTCGTTGACGTCACAGGAAAGACCAGAGCCAGAGATGCAGCGTTGAACGCCATTCAATCTCCTTTACTGGACATTGGTATAGAGAGGGCTACTGGAATTGTGTGGAATATAACTGGTGGTACTGATCTAACATTATTTGAGGTACCCAACTATTCTCTTTTGCTCTCGCGCCCTCTCCACTGATGCACTTATTAATCATCCATATATTACTTGAGGTACCCAACTTTTTTCTCACTGACTGAAGAAAGTAGACCTATATTACATAATGAAGAAAAGATTCTGCAGTAAAAGCCTTTTACTTTTTGCAGATGACATTTTTTGTTGAAGATATGTATGACTGTGAATTTCCTTATGTTATTGTTTCTTAAAAAGTAAATAAGAGAGAAGCTTTATTTAAAGGCCCATGGGGGTTTTAGAAAATCAAATGGCCTATGCGATTCTTGATATAGTTCTTGGACATGATTCCGCTGAAGTTGTATCCTGAAAGGGACGCAAGATTATAAGTTATTATCCAATTTAATGGCTATAAAACCACAATATAATTTCCAGAAGTTAGAAATTGAATATATTATGTAATAAAAGTAAGTTATAATGTTAAACTTACAGACTTCCTACGAGAGTCACAATGTTTGAACAGAACCTTGAACTGTAAGGAAGAAATTGGTTTTCATGCTCTTAGGTAAAAGTATATCTTGAAACTCTTTTTATCTTATGTTAGATAGGGAGAGTTTTATGCAGTGCAGTCTTTGTACCTTGAGTTATTTTTGTTGTATATCGTGAGTTTTAATTTGTGAAATAGATGATATATTTTGCTTATAGTTACTTCCTCTGTCCCGATTTATGTGTCGTACTTTCCGTCCCAAAAAAATGTCATGCTTCCTTATTTTGAAATAATTTAACTTTAAACTTCATGCGTACCCTTAATGAAATGATTTATACAACCACACAAATATCTATGGTTTGTGTTAGATGACAAATTTCAAAGTTCTGTCTTGCTTTCTTAAACTCCATGCCGATCAAACGCCGCCACATAAATTGGACGGAGGGAGTATTAATTTTGGTGGCATTTTAAGCCATGACCAGGATTACATGTAAATATGAAACATCTGTACTAGTGGTGTTACGCTCTGATTTTCATGTGTTTCGTCGTCCAGAGTTCAAAGCCTTTCCTGACCTCCAAGTTTCAAGTTTGCAGAAAATTTATCTTTTTCCTTGTTATGATAACGGTATCATAGTATGCATTCAGTATTTCATGTCCGCGGGCGTATCAGGAACAATGCTAATTTCTGGCTTGTCTAATTCGTGAAGTCAGCTTTCATATTCTTACATGTCCTCTTTGCACTTTACTAGGTAAATGCCGCAGCAGAGGTTATATATGACCTTGTGGATCCTAGTGCGAACCTTATTTTCGGGGCGGTGATAGATCCATCAATAAGTGGACAGGTATGTTAGCATCTCTCACTAGGTTATAATATTTCTTTGGTGACATGATTCTTTGCGGATTTTGACATGCATCAATGCTACAGCGTATTCAGGGTTGGGGAAAGCGAGCGCTTCAGCGCTTAAAGCGTGAAGTGACTCGATGCGAGAGGGTTGGCGTTTCAGAGAGGGTAGGCGACGCGACTTCACTGAAGCGTGCGCTTCTGTAGAAGAAGCGTGTATCGATAAGAAGCGAGAAGCGATAATAGTGCGCTTTAATTTTGTTTGAGTTTTAAAGGGTTGTATTTTAAGGAAAAAAAGAAGCTGCTACTCAGAAGAGGCAAAGAGTTAAGGAGCTATTTAAGGGATTGCTAGTAAAAGAGAGAAAAAGGACACTGTGTGCAGGGTGCAGGTGGTTAGGGTGCAGGTGGTTAGCACCAGGGATAAGTATGAAAAATAAATCTTGTTATTTATGTGAATGTTGAATTTGGTACTGAACGTAATTGTCCTAAGGGTTGCAAAATAAAAATAAAAGTCAGAGATTAAGGAAATGGATGGCACAAAATTAGGTTGACAAAATAAATGAAAAATCTTCAAGAAATTATAATTATATTCTCAAAGTATGTCTCAACCAAAATTGCAAGAATCTGATATCATGCAGAAAGAGAACAGGAAGAAGAGAAAGTGGTTGAACAATCAAGAGAAATATAGAGATAATTAGTTCCATTCTCTTCTTCCTTCTACAACTTTCTCTTCCTCATTATTACTTTTTTACATGGTATTAGAGCCTACTATTTTCGTAAACATCTGAACCTACGAGGAGGCAGCCTTGTGGCTCTTTGCCTTCCAACATTTTTCTAATTGGTCGATTAAGTGATTAAAGTTGGAAACAGAAACAAACTTACCTTCAAAAAAACTGCCTTCTTCGCCGTACTGTTGATGTGAAATTTTTTTTCCCTTGAAAAAAAACGCAGTAGATGTAAACATTGGCTTCATTTTATAGATCATTTTTTGTTTGTCAGTTCATGACAAACATGAGTAGTTTCTAATTTTGCAACACAAAAGATCTTATTATCACTTGTCATTCTCATGATTTATCATCATTGTACATTTACCGTGTTATGAATGAACTAACCGTTAGCGTACTTGAGCCTATACTAGTACACCCTAGTAATGGATGAGCTCTTTAGTAGTATAAAGGATGAGGTTGTGTTAATTAGCAAGCTAGCAAATGAGCCAATGAAATTATAGAGAGGCACTATATAGTGGGAGGGTCGTATGATAAGTAGAAGTGTAATACAGAAAATATGCATTACAACTTTAGCTCCCACAAGAAGAATGCGGTGAAGTGAGATTAGACAGATTGTGGTTCCTAGATGCGAACTATTGAGCATCTAGACTCGAAGCTTCCAGGAGAATGACATAAGAGAAGATGAAGAACCACAAACTTAAAATAGGATTAATAAAATGGAGGAATACAACCACCCAAGGGTGTGGCCTAGTTGTCAATGAAGTGGATGAGGTCTCAGGTTCATATCCCAGCGGAGGCAAAAAACACTAGGTGATTTCTTCCCATCTATCCAAGTCTTGGTGGATAGAGTTACCTGGTACATGTTGCTAGTGGGAGGTGGCAGATATCCTGCGGAATTAGTCGATGTGTGCGCAAGCTGGTCCGGACACCACGGTTATTAAAAAAAAATTTGGAGGAATACAACCTGGAGTGCTGTCCATATGAAAATACCTACCAAAGTGAAAGGAAAGCTCTATAAAACAATTTTGAGACTAGCAGTATTATATAGCAGTAAATGTTGGGTATCCACTATATGAATGCCGTTGAATGTAAACGTTAACAAAGAAACGGAATATAATGAAAGTAAAGATCCATATATAAAAACTCAACTAGTTAGATTTAAAGCTTAGCTGTCACAATTGCATTGGGTTTGATGTATACCAAGAGTATTTTAAATTTGGTTTTGAGGCTTATATATTAGTGTAGGGATTAGATGAGATTTAGAAAACATCTAGTTGTAGATAACTAGATATCTCTAATTTGTCTCAATGTATTGAGACATAGAAGATCAGTTGATTTTGGTACTTTTCAACTACTAATTTGAAGTTGTTTCCCCTGAAGTCCTAACAAATTTACGTTTCTCTTCTTGGTCAATCTCATCGTTATCCACGTGATGCAGGTCAGCATAACCCTAATCGCCACTGGTTTTAAGCGCCAAGAAGAAAGTGATGGGAGACCTCTCCAGGTATTCCTCTCTTTCACCCTCTCCCTTCACATCTATGCTATTTTTGAAAAACCTTAAGGGTCGTTTGACTGCTGGTTGGGTAGGGAGTTATTCATGTATTAAAACTGGCATAGCTACCAGGTTCAGTAGCTTTTTTGATGCTTTGTATAAAATTCAGCATACCAAGTAGGGTGTTTGGTTGTCATTTTACAATTCCACATAAATAAAACAGGTATAAGTTAGTCAATTCATGTACTGTATTATTTTATGCAGGGTAGAAGATGGACTAACTAAACTTTGCATAATTAAACCCTGCATAACTAATCCCATATAATTAAACCCTGCATAACTCTAACCAGCAACAAAACGACCCTAAGTGTTGGTCATCCTGTAATGTATGTTTTATGGTGTTCGACTACAGGGGAACCAACTAACTCAGGGAGATGCCTCACTTGGAAGTAACAGACGACCTGCGTCCTTTTTGGAAGGTGGTTCAGTAGAGATTCCCGAGTTCCTCAGAAAGAAAGGGCGATCACGCTACCCAAGAGCTTAAGTTAGTCTTTGTTTTTTCCTGTATGTATTACTTTCTTTCCCTTTTCTTGTTCTCCACAGAGTTCCATCTCTATCTTTCGACATGATAAAGCATGTGTTATATGTACAGGATCTTTGGTTATGCATCAAATATCGAGTTTTTTCTCATGGAAAGCAGTCCTTATCAGTTTTCTTGATAAAGTAGTTAGATGTCTGTTTTAAATTTTCTCCATTAGCAGTGCTTATACATATTTGTTTGTCAGCGAGTGTAATAAGCTGCGAGATACTATCATAGATTGATATTAGAGGCACACGCAGTTTGTTAACCTGGTGATCTGTAAAGCTGCTGTAACATAGATATGCCCAGATGAACTTGTGCACATACTTGTGATTTAGGATCAGTTTTGATACTCTATACTTAGTAGGTAATATCAATATGTTGTTTACAACCTTCCTTTTTTTTTTTTTTTTTTTTTTTTTT
>ML355905.1:0-26387 GCA_005239505.1 Nicotiana paniculata | reverse complement strand
TTGAAATTTTTTTTTTTTTTTTTTTTTTTTTGCACTAATACTGACAATGTACAACACTACAAAAATACTAGGTTACTTCCCATCTGACTAAGCGTTAGTGGGTAGAGTTACTCAGTATCTGCACTGGTGGGAGGTACCAGGTACTCGTCGTAATTAGTCGAGGTGCCTTGGCCCAGGCACTATCGTTGTCAAAGAAATACTGACATGGTACATAAGTGAAATTGGACGACTGTTTTGTTCACTGCTGCAGATGAAAAACCCCAAACATGAGTATTTAATTTAAACCATTTTTCTTTTTAAGCGGATATTTACTTGTATCCAAGGTATCTAAAGATATCTATTGAAATCATCTTTGGAATTTAGGTCTTACTCAAAGAGAATTCAAATATATGGAGTTCCATTATGAATATTATATGGATGATCGGCAAGGTCGATTACCAATCAAACTATAGGTATTAAACATTAAGAAAGAGGAAAATAAGTAAAGATATCTCGAAATAGAATTAAATTTTAAACGTTTATTCTTAATAGTCATTGATCGGATATAACATAAAATATTCACTTCTATCCTTATCGTCAATTTGGAAAATTGCTCTCTTTTTTTCGCCACTTGTTGAGGTTCGAATTCTTAGAGATATCTAAAACAGAATGTCAAACTCGCAGAATATGTAATAAATCAATAACTATATGGGCTATATTAGTATAAATTCCAAATATTGTATACCATATTCGAAATTGATTTAAGTTAAATATGTTGATTGCATACAAAATATTTACGTCGTTAGTGAAGGTTTACTTAGTTAGGTTAATTTTCATTTTTACTGGAGCTACGTTATTTTAGATTAATCTATAATTACTTCATAATTAACTTTAGTATAAATATCTTTTACATACTTAAACCTGTCCTTAGAATAAAGGCCCTTGTCTTGTCTATTATGAACGTAATATCTCATATTCCCCTAAATTTTAGTGGTATTCTAAAGTTACAATCTCGAATTGACTCGTGAATGAAATAAATAAATAAAACAGAAAGGACCAAAAATACCCTAAACTATCGTTTTTTTTAATGATTGTCCTCCATTAATCTATATTAGCTCCCTAAAGTCCATATCGGTAGTTTCAGGAGTAATTTGAAGCCCAAAGAAAACGAAGAGGGCTTTAGGGAGCCAATAGATTAATGGCGGACGATCATAAAATAAATTCCATAGGTTAGGGACATTTTTTTCTTGTATCATAAAACTTTTATTAAATTGGATAAAAATGAAAAAAGAGTTTGTGCATGTCTTTTCAATTTGCACAAGTGGCTTTAACATGAAAGATACACATGTGTGATATTAATGCATATAACGAGAGATGTGAAATTTGATGTGACATTGGTAATATGTCCACAATTAGAGACAAGCCCATGTGATATGTCGTCGCAATGCCATTGCTTGACAAAGGGAAGTGGTAATTCCAGGAAAAAAAAAATCAGAAATAAATAGATTTACAAGTGATAATTGAAAAATAGTCACAATTTTAAAATTAATTGAAAATTTAATTACTTTTTTATGTAATGAGAAAATATGAACAAAAATAACCTTTAAAATATGGAAAAATTCCACCATAATATACTAGCGTTCAAATTTTTTACATATGAGATTCTAGCATAATATGCTGGAATTTCATAATGTGGTAGAGTTCCAACATAATATGCTGGAAGTGGGAATACATAGGTCAAGTTGGTTCGGGTTTTCCAATTATCAAACCAAACTAATTATGTCGCGTTATTAAATTTAAAGACCAAACCAAATCAATAAAAGTAGATTTTTTTAATCTCGATTTGTCTCGAATTTTTTGGATTTTTGAGTTTTCGATTTTTTTTTCCGGTTTATAAAGTCTTCATAGCATAAAATATAGAATTTGTGCTCTAAATATTTATTTAATCATAGTAAGACAGATCTATATAAGGTATTTTTCAAGAAAATAACATAAAATATGAGATGAATCATGTCATTGTACTAAAGTTAATAAAGTTGCATAAAATAAATATTATTAATAAGCTTTAATGAAAATGAACATAATAAGTACGGAAAAAGACCAAATATATCCTTCTACTATTGGGTTAAATTTGCCCCTGCCGCTATACTATTGGGTTAAATTTTGGGATCTTTACACAAATAGCCAGCTATATTTATTGTTTATTTTTTTTAGCCATATACGTAGATTATATATTAAATATACATAATTACCTATATATAATACATATATTATACAATCATCAACTATTTTTAGTTTAAGCAATTTGATGAACGGCTATTTGGGTTAATTCTTCTTAGATGTTCCCCTGCTGTTAAGAAAAGATCTAAACATCCCTTTAGTTTAACGGGCTTGCCACGTGGAGGCTTCGGAGTGAAAGACCCAACCCACAACTTAAAAAATCTATACCCATTTGGATAACCCGTGACCCGTTGGGCCCCCCTTCAGTAGATCCAAAAAATCAATCTTAGCCATTCGTTTTGCTTGATCAACAGCTCATGTGAAAAAGTTTTTTTTAAAAATAAAATAACACCAGGGATCACATTTGTTATCTCAAATTGCTCAGCCAATTGGGAATTTAATTTGTGGTTGCTGGAAATTGCCACCACCATAGGCCATTGTATCTCTGCCATCTTTCCCAATAGTCTAATGGAGGATACGTTTAACCAATAAATGATAGTAGAAGGATATATTTGGCCATTTTCTCTAATAAGTACTATACTATGTACATGACTAAACACTAAAAAAATAAGTTATGCATTTTATCTAAATCATGGAAAAACTAGAAAATAGATATCCAACACAATTGTCATTCCTAGTTCAAATGAATTGAATGTCTTTTATTAGCATTAAAATTGATTTGATATTGGTTTGGGATTTATTTGAGTTACTATTTATGTACTATAAAACTTATTGGAGTATTCAAAAATTATAAGTTCAAGTTTGATATAATACGTTAAAAGATAACAACAACAAGCCTAGTATGTTCCTACCAGGTGGGGTTTGGGGAGGGTAATCTGTACGCAAACCTTACCCCTACCTAAGAAGTAGAGAGGCTGTTTCCAGTAGACCCTCGGCTCAGGAAGGGTAATAAAAAGAAGAGGAAAGCAAGAAAGGAAGAAAGAGGGAAGAGAAAACAAAAAAACGGAGAGATAAACGATAAGTAGTACCAAATATAGCAACAGAGAATACAATACCTGAGGCGAACAAAATCACATAACGTAATAAAAATCTAAGAATATGAAGGGACACACGTGCTACTAAGACTATCGGAGAGCAACTAAAAACTACCCACTAAACTTCTACCTTAATCCTCGACCTCCACATCCTCCTATCAAGGGTCATGTCCTCAGTGAGCTGAAACAACGCCATGTCCTGTCTAATCACCTCTCCCCAGTACTTCTTAGGCCTATCTCGACCTATTCTCAAACTTGCCATGGCCAACCTCTCACACCTCCTAACAGGAGCATCAATGCTTCTTCTCTTAACATGTCTGAACCATCTCAGCCTCGACTCCCGCATCTTGTCCTCCACGGAGACTACTCCCACTCTGTCTCAGATAACTTTATTCTTAATCTTATCTCTCCTGGTAAAACCACACATCCATATCAACATCCTCATCTCTGCTACTTTCATCTTTTGCACGTGGGAGTTCTTGACTGGCTAACACTCAGCCCATACAGTATAGCCGATCGAACAACCACTCTATAAAACTTAACTTTAAGTCTTGGCGGCACATTCTTATCACATAAAACACTAGAAGCGAGCCTCCACTTCATCCATCCCGCTCCGATGCGATGTGCAACATCTTTGTCAATCTCCCTGTTACCTTGGATAATAGACCCGAGATACTTAAAACTCGCTCTCTTGGGGATAACTTGAGCATCAAGCTTTACCTCTACGTCTGCTTCATGGGTCCCGTCACAGCATTTGTACTCCAAGTATTCTATTTTGGTTCTACTCAATTTGAAACCTTTGGACTCCAAGGTCTGCCTCCAAACCTCAAACCTCACGCTAAATCCACTTCGCGTCTCGTCAATCAACACTATATCATTGACAAATAGCATGCACCAAGGCACCTCCCTTAGGATGTGTCGCGACAGTACATCCATCGCTAAGGCAAATAAAAACGGGTTAAGAGCCGATCCCTGGTGCAACCCCATCACTACTAGGAAATGCTCCGAGTCACCACCCACAGTCCTCACCTGAGTCTTAGAATCATCATACATATCCTTAATCACCCTAATGTACGCTACTGGAACTCCGCTAGCCTCCAAACACCTCCACAGGACCTCCCTCGAGACTTTATCATATGCTTTCTCAAGGTCAATAAACACCATATGCAAGTCCTTCTTCCTCTCCCTGTTCTGCTACACTAATCTCCTTACCAGATGAATCGCTTCCGTAGTCGAACGCCCCGACATGAATCCAAACTGATTCTCGGAAAAAGACACGCACCTCCTCACCCTGGCCTGCACCACCCTCTCCCAAACCTTCATAGTGTGACTCAACAACTTGATACCCCTATAATTGTTGCAATTTTGAATATCACCCTTGTTCTTGTAAAGCAGAACCATCATACTCCACCTCCATTCTTCGGGCATCTTTTTCGTCTTAAAAATAACATTAAACAGCCCAGTGAGCCGTTCCAAACCTACTCTCCCCGCGCTCTTCCAAAATTTCACCAGGATTTCGTCTGGCCCCATCGCTCTGCCCCTGCACATCTTGCGCATCGCCCCTTCCACCTCCTCTATCGTAATCTGCCTACAGTACCCAAAATCCCGCCGACTCTCGGAGTGCTCCAACTAACCCAGCACAATGCGTCTATCCCCCTCCTCGTTCAACAATTTGTGAAAGTATGTCTGCCATCTTCTTCTAATAAGTGCCTTGTCCATCAATACTTTTCCATCCTCATCCTTGATGCACTTGACTTTGTCTAAGTCAAGGGCCTTCCTCTCCCTCACCTTGGCCAACCGGTACAACTTCTTATCCCCGCCTTTGCCCCTGAGCTCCTCGTACAAACGAGCAAACGCCGCATTTTTAGCCGTCGTAACTTCTAACTTTGTCTCTTTCTTTGCCTTTCCGTAACACTCCCGATAGGTTCTTTTTTCCTCCTCGTTTATAATCTCCAGTAGCTTCAAATAAGTAGTTTTCTTAGTTTCCACTTTACCTTGGACCTCTCCATTCCACCACCAGTCCCCTCTATGACCCCCAGGAGATCCCTTCGTGAACCCTAATACCTCTTTAGCATCTACACTAATGCAATTCGCAGTCGTGAAAAACATACTAGATGTGTCCCCATACTCATCCAAGTCCTCACAGCCAACAACTTCTCCCCTAACTCCTGAGTTTTGTCCTTCGTCAAGTTACCCCACTTGATCTTAGGTTGCCTGCACACTGCCCTCTTCCTCCTACTCCTCTTGATCTCCAGGTCCATAACTAGGAGCCTATGAAGGTCGTGAGGTGCTCACTTGGGATGACCTTGCAATCAGTGCACAGACCTTTATCGCATTTTCTGCAGAAAAGATAATCAATTTGAGTCTTGTCCACTGAATTCCGGAAAGTGACTAGGTGCTCTTCCCTTTTCGAAAAACTAGAGTTAGCTATAACCAAATCAAAAGCTCTAGAAAAATCCAACAATGAATTAACTCCCTAATTCCTATGCACATCATCATAACCCCTAGCACTAGCCCCAATATGGACATTGAAATCTCCGCCATTAACAACTTCTCTGTATGCGGGATACTACGCACCATGTCATCCAAATCCTCCCAGAATCGCTTCTTGACCTCCTGGTCCAAACCTACCTTAGGAGCGTATGCACTAATCACGTTTACAGTAAACCCACCAACTACCAGCTTAATACTCATCAACCTATCATTTACCCTCCTATTCTCGACCACGAGCTCCCTGTCAACTAAAATACCTACCCCTTCTTACGCCCAACGCTTCCTAAGTACCATAGTTTAAAGTCGTCTATATCCCATGCCCTAGTACCCTTCCATCTAGTCTCCCGAACACACGCTATGTTGATCTTCCTCTTCTGAAGAATCTTACCTAACTCTATAGACTTTCCCGTCAATGTTCCAATGTTCCAAGACCCAATTCTCAACCTAGAAAAAAGTTAAACTATGCTACCATAAATATTTTATGCATTAAATATATTAAAAACTTCTATACATGTAATATAGGGTTGGTTTGGTTCGACTTTTTTTAGTTAAAACCAAACAAAACCAATTATGGTCGGATTTTTTTCCAACATCAAATCAAATGTTGATACCCCGGGGATGTAGTTCAGATGGTAGAGCGCTCTCTTAGCATGCGAGAGGTACGGGGATCGATACCCCACATCTCCACTAAGAAATTTGAAACAGCCTCTATACCTGTTAGGTAGAGGTAAGGTCTGCGTACAGACTATCCTCCCCAGACCCCACCTGGTGGGAACATACTGGGTTTGTTGATGTTGTTGTAAATAAGATCAAACCGAACCATAGTCGGGTTTCTTGTTCTCGGTTTGACTCATATTATCAGTTTGGTGCGGTTCGCGGTTTTCTTTGTACACCTCTAGCTGGAAGTTTATACGCAAGGGTTCCATAACCCTGCATAGTATGCTGGAACTTTCCATGTGCTTGAGTTCCAACATAATATGCTAGAAGTTTATAAGCAGTAGCTCCATAATCCACCATTTATGTTGGAACTTTTCATATTTCAGCAAAATAGTGACTATTTTTCAATGACTTTGCAAACGCTAGCTATTTTTCAATTATCAGTCTAAAAACTGGCTAGTCTGTGCTATTTGTACGGTAATACCTCATAGAAAAAGAAAATCAAAATGGATCATGTATAATCAATATAAAAAAGTAAATAGTAAATTCGATCGACTAATTGTATAAAGATTTTATTATATTTTTGGCTACAATTTTAATATATTGTAACCTTAAATATAACAGAGAAGATGTACAAATTTGGATTTTTCTCCCAAAGCAATGAGCTCTATTAAAGTCAAGAGTATTACAAAACGAGATGCTAACAGAAATAATATTATTGACCGCAAAATATAAGAAATGACATATTGAAGATGTTTATAGTGAATGCATAAATTTTGACCTTTTTTCGATTTTTTTTTTTTAATAACTACCAAAATAATTCTCTTGTAGGATGAGAGGTTTTTCAAGTTTTTTCTTGAATAAAGTTCCAATATAGTTTCTTTCGTGTTTTCTCTTTTATTTCATTTTTATGAAGCATATATACATAATGTATATGGTTAAAATTGGGTCCACCCAATCTTACTGATTAACCGAGACCAGGAGATGGATCGAAGTCGGCCCCGTAATAGATCTGACCGAGGCACAAGGGTAAGGTACCGAATTCGGGATTCGAGGTACCTGTCGAGATCGAGACCAGACCAAACGGGATAAACATCGAGCAAGGACGAAGATATCATAATAACATAAAGGCGAGATATCCGTTACTGATCAGGATCATTGCGAAAATCTCGGAACGAAGCAAATCAAGAAAGGTTATTTAGCTAATCATGGGATTTCCCTCTGTAATTAGAATTATACCATAAGTAGAATTCTTCTACTATATAAAGGGGGATTCTAATCGTTTGTAATCCATCTTATTCTCGCATATCAACCCAATATAACACTCTTTCTCTCTGAAACTCTCTATTTCATCAGCTTATTTCATATTTCATAACTTATTTCTCAGTCAGATCGAGGGTGTCCAACTCGAGGGCTGAATTGCATCTCAATACTGGTTTGCCTTACTTTATTGTTAATTTCTATTATTAACCATCACATTTATCAATTGGTGTTAGGTGAAATCATGTGTCCTTAAAATCACTTATAAGTTTAACTTTTATCCGATTTTAAGGGTAAACAGTTTGGCGCCCACCGTGGGGCTAAGGATAATAGTGATTGCTTAATACTAATTCCGGTAACACACACTGCTTTACGCTTGTTCTCGTAAGTGTTTTTGATTTCAGGATCAGCATGTCGAAATCACAAGCAGTACCCATACACGTTGACAACAACCTCAGTTTCCATAGGGAAAACGACAATGTAGCCGCCCCAGGGATCGAAGCACCTCAGGTTAGCATCGAGGGAGTACTAGCTGCAAATCCCGTCGATGTCAGCTCCCACATCTCTCTAAATGCCAATTTGGGCATCATCCCAAAAATAGCGTCCGCAGAGAAGCTCGACCAACCGGTCAAGATGAAAAGGGCGGCAAAGACGGCGGAGTTAGCCTTCGATTGATATTTGAAATGTTGCAAGCTCAAAAAGCTGCCATAGCGCAACTCCAAAATCAGAATTGGGCTCCGATTAGAGCTGAACCCGAGCCCTCACTTGAAGTTGTTCACAGGGATGAACCAGCACCGGAGAGGTAGAACACCAACGAATTGGGGACTGATCCCACCATCATGAAAATGCTCGAGGAGCTCACAAAGCGAATCGAATTAGGGGAAAATAAGATCGAGGCTAATGACAAAAAGCTAGAAACATACAACTTCCGAGTTGACCAAATACTAGGGGCACCACCGATTCTGAAGGGTTTAGAATTCGAAGAAGTTCGTGCAGAAGCCTTTTCCCCCAAGTGAGGTTCCTAAGCCCATCCTGAAGAAATTTCGTATGCCAGAAATTCCCAAGTATAATGGGACCACCGACCCTAATGAGCATGTCACTTCTTATACATGTGCAATAAAGGGGAATGATTTAGAGGATGATGAGATTGAGTCCGTTCTGCTGAAGAAGTTTAGAGAAACTTTATCGAAGGGTGACCACAATTTGCCGTCCAATTCCATTGATACCTTTGCTATGCTTGCAGATTCCTTCGTCAAAGCACATGCCAGAGCAATAAAGGTCGCGACTAGAAAGTTGGACCTCTTCAAAGTGAAACAGAAGGATAACAAAATGTTAAGGAATTTGTATTTTGATTCCAGATGGAACGCATGGACCTACCCCCGGTCGCAGATGATTGGGATGTCCAAGATTTTACTCAAGGTTTGAATGTATGAAGTTCGGTAGCCTCACGACAACTAAAGCAGAATTTAATTGAGTATCCAGTTGTGACCTGGGCCGATGTGCATAATCGGTACCAATCAAAGATCAGAGTCGAGCATAATCAGTTGGGAACTCCTTCAGGTTCCGTCTTTCCAAACAGGCCCGTCGGTAGAATTCAAAGGGACATCGACAGAGAACCCCGATCGAACAGATTACGTATCAACCATTCGACGAGGATCGTAGGAATGAAGGCCCCCTGTACACAATCCCGTTCGAAGTGATCGAAGGAACGATCGAGGAAAGAGCTCTCGAGGGCTAATGAGTAAGAGTGGTTTCGAAAAACATGTAGAGCCCACAGAAGCACCACGACTATCAGAATACAACTTCAGCATTGACGTATCAGGATTCTTTCAGCCATTGGACGGATCAAGGATACTAGATGCCCTAAACCCCTATAGACCGATTCGGCACAAAGGAACCCTAATAAAATCTGCAAGTACCATGGTACTAATGGTCATAGAACGGAGGATTGCAGACAGCTAAGGGAGGAGGTAGCTTGTTTGTTCAAAGAGGGCCACCTGTCGCTCCCCCTCTTCCCTCGCGAAATCGGGTTTCGACATGTTTTGGGACAACTCCTCTTTTCGGGATGGGTTTAAGGAATTAGAAGAGTCACCACTTAATGGATTAAGGTGCCTTAGGTCACCTACAACAGATAACTCATATAACTAGTTTACATCACCAGAGATCGGTTAAGGGCTCAAGTTACCTTGAGGGGAAGGTGTTAGGCACCCCTCGAGGTCCACAACAGTGGGTCCCAGCCGAACTTAAATTAAGCAAATTAGTCTAAGAACAAGGAAGGAAAACAATTTGGACAAATACAAGATTCAATTTATTTTTAAACATGAGTACATATGGGGGTCCTAGGTTTTTAGCCGATAGTATTATTCCATGCAATACGTTGTAAATCCCTCAAGTTGGGGTGTTACTCATAGTACTCAGCACACAGACTATCATCTCCTTACTACCCAATTACTATCTTTAAGTTGTTACTTAAGCGTTCCAGTAATTTCTAGCGCGTTCCTTATGCGTGCACTACCTGTCCCTTACCTATGGCCCTGGAGGTATTAGGACCTCTATTTGGGATAGTTCTAGACCAACCTATATTACTTAAAAATGTGAAACCTAGGCGACAAAAAAAAATAGGACTTTCATATAAAGAACAAGTATGAGATCACATTGACCTCCACACAGACAACAAAAGCACGCAATTGAATCAACAAACTTTATTAACTTTGGAATCCTATAAGCAGGATATCTATGTGAGAAAACAGAGTGCAGAGACAGTTTTTGTTAAGGTGAGCATTAAGACCTATTTGTTCTCCTACTGACTTTATTCAGAATGAATCTAGGCACTTCAGGCAGTAATATGTCACAATTATAAACCTAGAATCATTATTAAGTCCTACGAATACATAGGCTAAGTGATTGACAGCAGTGATTGAATTCAGAATCGATCGACAGAATCCTATAGGCATGATTTCTACAAGCTTGTTAATTATAGACCTATAGACATGATTTCTAAGTGTAGCACTGAGTTTAAATTATAAAGATATATTTTATTCTTTTTCAATCCCATAGGCATGATTTCTAAATGCTGAATTGATTTAAACCCTATAGGCAAGATTTTTAAGTTTGAAACTGGTTTTAGTCCTATACACATGGTATATATCACAAGATTGATTTAAACCCCATAGGCAGGATTTCTAAGTTTGAAACTGATTTTAGTCTTATAGGCATGATATCTATTAACTGTATATGGGCAAAATTTAAACAGATTGCCATGGAAGATAATTAGCTCAAACAACAAGGTCCTATAGGCATGATTGCTAATGCACGTTTGTTGAAAACATGTATAGATCCTATGAACATGATTTCTAATGTACAGAAATAAACGGAAGTCCTATAAGCAGGATCCTTAGTATGCAAATATAAAATACAGGATCAAAATGATCGTAAAAGTCCTATAGGCAGGATTTCTAAACACAACATGGTACTCACATAGTTCAATCAACATAATTAAATCATATAGGCAGGATTTCTACCCAATTTTAACAAAGATATAAGTAAAACCCTCCAACTTCACTAAATATCCCCAAATCTATTATTAAAGAGTTATTACAGCCCAGAATATCAAATGAATTACATAATGGTAATAATTACACTATAGGGAGCCTTCATAGGCCCAAATAAACCTGGGAACCAAGCCTTCCACAACACAATGATTCCTCCACAGTCCATTGGAAACAGGTTTCCAATGTGTCAAAATTTCCAAGGGCCTCAGGGACCCTGGGCAATGCTCACACCAGAACCACATATTCCGAAAGCAATTCATAAGAGATTGGAAAATCAGCCCCAGTGTGTCAGAGTTCAGAGAAGTCTCATGTGGACCCTAGGCAGTGCTCACACTGGGGTGATTGAGAACCTAAGGGACTAGGAGTGGGGTTTTAAAATCAGTACGTGAAAGGGAGAGGGGCATGTTTTAAAACAGTTGGATTTCAGAAGAAGCATGATTCAGAACATAGAGTTGCAGGCAAAACTGCACCAAGAAAAAATAAACATAATTCATGCTCAAACGCATAGCTCAAATAAATTGAAGTCTAGTTAAGCTAAATACTCATGCTAGTTTAAGGCGATCATGACTTCATCACAGAAGTAGTTAGGCAAATAATTGAATTGGCCAAATACATGAAATAAACAGACAGGGCATNGGGGGTAAGCAAAAAGTTGACTGATTACATGTTCATGGTGTGCAAAGTTCAGAATATGTATAAAATTGACAAGCAGTGCATGAAACAAATCAAACCTTAGGCTAACTTATGAGAGGATTCATATTATTCAAAAAAATTAATCTTAAATTAACAGTGTTACTAATGGGATCATAGAATCATGTAAAGGATAGAATCATACTGGGAATTAAAGCATGCTAGTCGAGCAAAGTGTAAAGAATAGAATTTCAAAGGTTAGGGCATACCAGTTATGTAAGAAAATAAGCAAGTATGCCACAGTAGGGAAATCCTAGAATAACTTGGCCTTGGTTTTCAGCCGGCCAAAACAAGAGACACTTAGCACAGAAATCAGAACACCAGAGAACAAGTGAGCTTAAGTTTTTTTTGAGAGAGTATGAGAGTTCCAGTCTCCTTAAAAGGGAGAGGGGGAAGGGATTAAATAGCACTGGATTAAGCAGACAAATAAGGCAAGAACAGGTAAATCGAACGAAAAATAAGGAATACCAGTAATATACAAAAAGGAAAGACTGATTTCAAACCCTAATTTCGGGGTAAGTAAAATTAGTCAGCAATTAACAACCATGGTTAAAGGCAGATAGATAGAAACATTAAAAGAAAAGTGTCCAAATAACCGAAACCCTAAAAAATAGGCGAAAATACACTGTCATATAGACGAAAATAATTAAGTTAAGTAAAATCAGTCAGGAATAATAAAGAAAAACCATAATAGATACACATAGATGAAACAGTAAAGGAGAATACAAAAACAAAAAAGAATCGTCTCAGATCTGGAGATATTTGAACCCTAATTTTAGGGTAAGTAAAAGACTCAACCAAAAATAGGCAGATTCATGCATAATAGGACGAATATAGACGGGATAGTACTTAAAATTAAGTCTTGAACTAGTTTTTGTTCGAGTCAAAAGGGGATCTGAAAACCCTAACCTTAGGGTTAAGTACGAATCAGTGAGACACGGAAACTAATCGTACTTACAAAGAGCAAGTGATGAACACAGACGAAATAAGCAGAAAGTTGAGGATTTGAACCAATTTTGATTCGATGTTGCTTGCCATATTAGTCAAACAATCATGTAACACCATCAACGGGTAGCTAGTAGGGAGGAGGGGCCAATATGGTAAGGAGATAAGGAGGGAATCTCATCAGAGGCGGGATTAGGGGAGTAATTTTAGGTGATGGCGGCTTAGGGTTTTGAGAGGAGAAGATGAAGAGATGAGAGAATACAGGGGCGGTGTTTGGTGGGAATGAATTAGGGTTAGGGGCGGATGGGTTAATTAAAAAGGGGTGGAGGCGGCTATGATTTAAAAGGGGATTGGGTCGGGGTTTTAAATGGGTATGGTTATTTGGGTACTGAGCTTAGTGTATTGGGCTGGGGTAATGGGTTATGTTGTATTGGGTTGGGGCTAGGTCCGAAATTAATTAAAAAAGGGCTAGATTTTAAATACCTAATTAAATTGAAAAAATAATAATTTATAAAAATGATTAATAAATAATAAAAATGTCATTTGTTCATGAAAATGATTTGAAATAATTATTTAACATAATAAAAATATAAAGGTCATTTTTCTGTGTAAATAATGTAATTATGCATATATGTGGCTATTATTGCAAAATATTGCAATTATAGCCTAAAGATGCAAATATAATTGTAAATAAAATATTTAAAGCTTAATATGAATATAAATGATGAATATTAAGTAATAAATCATTATAAATTATTTGTGATGCAATTAATAATTATTTATGTAATAAAATGTAGGAATAAATTGATTAAAACCTTTAAAAATTCTAGAAAAATACTTGATGATGCTTATGCACTATTTGAAGGTGTATATATATATATTTACAAAATATATATGGTAAAAATTGGGTATCAACACCACCTTCGAAAGTTCTTGAGCGACCGAGCTAAGAACCACTTCAGAGACATGGATGCAAATAGGAAGAACGAGTAGAAAGAGACATAACACGTGATTCACATGATGTCAATATTCCACAAGGACCCATATTCAAACGCACCAAAGTGTCGATCACCGAGGAAAAGTGAACTCGGGACTACGTGCCAGAAGGGACCTTGTCTTTCAATGACGAGGAAGCAGAGAGGATCTTACAACCCCACAATGATGCACTGGTAATATCTATCCTTATGAATAAAATTCAGGTTAAATGAGTTTTGATTGATCCAGGAAGCTCGGACAATATTATTCAATCAAGGGTCGTGGAGCAACTCGGCCTACCGGATCAGATTGTGCCCCGCAGCTCGGGTTCTCAATGGCTTCAACATGGCGAGTGAAACTACCAAAGGTGAAATTATCTTCCAGTAAACGTAGCCGGGACCATTCAAGAAACAAAGTTTCACGTGATCGAGGGCGATATGAGATACAATGCCCTGCTCGGACGAACCTGGATTCATAACATGAGGGCGGTCCCCTCAACCCTTCACCAAGTTCTGAAATTCCCAACACCGAATGGAGTAAAAATAGTGTATGGGGAACAACAAGCTGCCAAAGAGATGTCCGCAGTCGATGAAGTAATACCAGCATCGACTGTCGCGCTCCCCTCTTTCCTCCTCTTTCGGATCGGTCAGGGTATTCGACATTATTGGAACAACTCGTTTCCTTTTGGAAAATGGGTAAGGAATTGAAGAGTCGCCATCTAACGAGTTAAGGTGCGTTAGAGAACCTACTAAAGGTTATTTACAAATACAGATTGGATAACCAGAGATAGGGTAAGGTCTTGAAATTACTTTAAGGGGAAGGTGTTAAACACTCCTCGAAGTCCACAACTGTGGTTCCCGGCCCAAACAAATTTTGTGAACAGATAGCATATAAGCAATAAACACATAGGGAAATAGATGAAGGTTTTGAGAAGATTTGTAGTCCAAGCACACATATGTGCTTAAGTTTAAAATATTTAAAGTCTGAGCACATATACAAAGTTCGGGAGGTTTTACAATCTAAGCACACATGTGTACGGGATAGGGGGTCCTAGGTTGTTTATCCTATAGGATCACATCAGTACAATGCCCGGTAATCACTTCTCAGAAGAGGGGCTACTCGTGGCATTAGCGCACCGGATATCATATCCATGTCTACCCTTTCCCACTCCTTAGCAATTATTAAAAGAGTTTATTTAACGACCTCTATGCATGCTGTTACCCGTCCCTTCTTAATGGCCCTGGAGGAATTTAGGACCTCTAAATATAGGCAGTTCTAGACAAACTCCCTAAGGTTAAAAGGATAAAATTCTAAGCGACATGCAAGAACAAGTAGGACTTTACAAATAAATGCGGGAAACCAGTTTAAAAGGCTCAGATTTACCTCCACAGATATTGCACATAAACAACACGTCTCAAACACAAAACAAGAGGCAGTTTTATTAAACAGAACTATACGACATGATATCTAAGTGAATATCAATGCACAGAAGTATGCATCTTGTTTATAAACTCAATAGCAAGGACCTAATTAGCTTGCCTACTGGTTTTAAAAAAAACATGTTATCCCTTAGGCAGAAACGCAATCAAAACAGTATTCATTTTTAAGAGATTGATTACCTAAGGCTTGCTTAGGCGTGGGATTGTGCATAATGACTACCAGAATTATTAAACAGTTCAGAGGTTGTTTTACCTAAAACATGCTGTTCTAAGTGATGTAAATCTGAGAATGCAGAGACAGTTACCAATTTCTATTAAGAACATACATGATAATCATATGCGAGGTTATTTTATACCTTTTCATGAATCATCAGTTTAAACTAGGCGTAGTTAAGTAAATGTAAACGAAATCCTAGAGCATGGTATCTAGTAGGCACACGTGAACGCAGGGTGTCTAGGATATAATTTCAGGATGCACAGGATTCCTAAAGCATGATTTATAAAATTCACAGAGAATTACAGAGTTGTTAAACATGATTCATGAATGCACCGGAGTATTAACTTTATCGCCTAAGGAGCAGGATTTCTAAGTGGTAGGCACAAGCATAAATTGAGGTATGTTTTATGTTAAAGTAGTAAGCATGAAAAAGCCTTAAAGACATGATATCTAATGCACGTTTGGCATGTTCATCATAAGCATGGATTCTAATGCAGATATAGGAAATGTAAAACTTAAGGCATGATTTCTACCCAGTGGCATTGATAAAATTATATGGCTATCCCCTCCCATTTCACTAGACATCCCCAATATTCATTTACAAATAAATATTACAGACCAGCTGAATAAATTACGTAAATAGATAAAGGAAAAGAAGAAGTTAAACTATAGAGACGAAAACTGGCCCAGACTTCCAAAACCTGAAGTGCCCAAATGTTTCATAGCCTTTCTCATATCCGGGTGTGTTAGAGTTCCCTAAGGACCTCAAGGGATATCCGGCAGTGCTCACACCCAGATTTCATAACCATAATTGAATAAGTGCAGTGAGGAAGGGCCAACTCTAATGCATCAGAGTTTAGAGGGATCTCATAGGGATCCCTAAGCAGTCACACATTAGAGGGGCAGAACTTAAATATCTAAGAGTAGAGTGAGAGTGCTTGACATAGTTTTGAAAAGATTGAGTAGGAAAACAGTTTGAAAAGAGACTTGTTTGAAAGATTTTGTAAAGAACTACAGAGTTATGTAGTAAAACAGTTTTTGAAAGAGAGTAGAGCAGCAAGCAACAGTCTAGACATAGCACCCAAAACAGGTTCATACACAGCCAAAGAACACATAACCAAGACAAGTTCATCAACACCAAACATGGGTAATGGGAGATTGGGGACACATAAGTCACATAGGTAAGAACATAGTTTCAGGAACACTTAAGTACAGAATCAACAATATGCTAGGGGGCATCCAGGGATCAAGGATATAGCTTAAACTTTAGGATTACTCAGAACCGAATAACATAAGGTACAAATTGTTTTGCCACAGAAAAGTTCATGCCAATAACCAGAGAAGCATAAGTAAGGCAGAACCATATTGAGGTATACTAAAAGGGGGATATCATTTCATAAGCATTATGAGTCTAAGAGAGGGGAGTACATAACATGCTAAGTGAACAACAGTGCAAGCAGGTCAAGTGCAGACATCGCATCAAAACCATAGGTAAAACATATTAGAAACAGGATAAATTGAAGTACTAAAATAAACATATTGTTTTTGAATCTTAAACTAAAATTAGGACATACCAGTATAGGAGATAGAAAACACAAAATGAAGAGTAAGGGGGTAGAATAATCAGCCTTGGCTTGCAGCCAGCTGATAATAGCAAGTAACCAGAAGGAGAGCAGAAGAGAGTATTTGTGTATACGAGAGAGTTTTGAGCAATGTGTTCTTGTGTTTGAATGAAAAAGCAGTGTATATATAGTTTAAGACTAGGTAGAAAATAAGGAAAGAATTATAGTTAAGCAGTAATTATGGAATTATGTACCAATTAGAATCATATCAGTATAAGTACTCCCTTTAATTAAGGAGTTAGCTTCAAGGTAATATGCAGATAATAAATAAGGAAGGAAATCATATAAGGCTGAATATAACACATAAGGAAATAGTTTCAGCATAGCATAAGTATAGAACATGTAATAGAGGCTAGGTTCAACATATTCTAATTAAGAAAAGTACTTAAGAATCAGTTGACAGCATGCTCGACCATAGATTAAGGTAAGAAAATATCTTAAAGGTTAAAATCAGTAGAGAATATCACAAAAAATCAGTGAAGGATCAATCACAGAGATTCAAAGATTCAAAAATAACAACTAGTACTGATTTAGGAGAAATTTATACAAATTTATGAGAACAAGCGGAATAAACACATAGTAGGCAAAATCAGAAACCCTAATAGGCCAAATAGGGTAAAATCATACAAAATTAGGGATTCACATAGAGCATAGTACGAATTGACAGAATAAACATGATATAGGCGGAAGAAGTAAAAATCAGAAATCCTAATAAGCAAAATATGGTAAAATCACAGAAAACTCAGAACGAATTCATAAATAACAGACATGCTAATAAATCAAATGAACAGGTAAGCAAGAACAGACCCAGAACCCATGATTAAGACTAAGAAACTTAGGGTTTTAACATAATAAGTCAAACAAAAGGGAAAAAAACTTAAATAAACTTTTAAAGATAGTGAAAATCATAGAATAATACTAAAATCAGAAGGAAAACCCATTTTGAAAAGGAGTTAAGAAACCCTAGTTTGAAGATGAAGAGTTGTTTTAGAGAAATCGGAAAAACTTTTAAAAAATCAGCAAAATAACTCGAAATATACCCAAATCTATTGCAGATCTAAGAAATCAAGCGTTAAAATTAGGGTTTCAAAGAAAGAACCCAAAGAGAGAGAGAGAGAGAATTGCCTTAGAAATCATAGGTTCTAGACGGAGATGGGAGGATCTTACTCGGACGGCCATGGACGGCCTGAGAATGACATGAAAACCATGGGAGGTGAATGAACCGCCTTCTGGTTCCTTTGAGGACCTCAAGGCAACAATAACCCGGTGTAGGAAGGAGCCATGGAGGCTGGGATGGTGGTGAGACCACCATAGTTACCGGCAAGTCGATGACCGGTGAGATCTTAGGTTTAGCAGAGAGAGTTTGAGATATGAGAGAGATGTGTAAAGACGGAGTGAAAGAGAGAAATGAGAGGGGAAGATGGGTAGTCTCTAGGGTTAATTAAGGAAAGGGGAGATATGGTTCGTTGATTAAAATTGATCAATGGTCCAGATTAGACAAGGGATTGGGTCGGGTAGGATAATGTATTGGGTTTGGGATATTTGGGCCGTTTTTAATCAGACTTGGGTCTGGTTTAATTAGGCTATAAATGAAATAAAAGTGGCTATTTGTTAAATACCCAATGTAAATTAATTAAAACAATTTATAAAAATAGCTGTTAATTATAAAAAATGAATTTTATGAGTAGAAAATAATTAAAAATGATTACTTAGTATTTTAAAAATACAAATGATTAATTTCTAGAAAAAAATAGTATAAAATCGTATGATTAGGCTATAATTGCAAAGTTATTGCAATTATAGCCAAAATGTGCCAATTTGGCTAATTATGAAATTATTTAGTCTTAATAGGACCAGAAATAACTAATGAAACCAAGAAATGCTTTTGAAATCATTTGTAATGCAATTTTATAATTATTTGTTGGCAATAAAATGTTGGATAGATTAATACAAATATAGAAAAATTGTGGAACAATATCAATTGCTATTGATACATGATTTTGAAGCTATATATGCAAATTTAAAATACTTTGAGGAAAAATTGGGTATCAACAACTGCCCCTCTTTGCCTGGAAAGGATGAAAGAGTTTTTCGAGTAAAGACATGATGGCCAATTTTGACCGAGCGAAACGGTTTGGAGAGATTTAGGCCGCACCCTGTCTTCTGAGCTGCCTACATATCCCTGGTTTTACAGGAATCAGGTCGTATGTAGTTTCGGATCCATTGGCGAAGTATACCGGTGAAGTCATCACAATAACAGACGCAACATCTAGGGCTAGATTAATGAACGGTTCTATGGAAGAGGTTAGGTTTGATATGGCTAGGAGAACTGGAGCGGGATCGCTCCTGCGGGGTATCCGTCGCTTGTCGAGTTACCTGCAGATAAAAGCAATACAAGCATATACTGTGCGTAATTTAAACATGATGCAAGCTCCCATTGGACTATGAATGTTGTCTTCAGACGGTTAGGGATGACGTCCTCAAACCATGATGTCCTGGGCCATGAATTGTTTGATGAAGGATTCTCAAGCCATGAAATGTTGTTCTCGGGCCATGAAGATGGTGCCTCCAAACGATGACACCTTTGAATAATGATATGCAAAATTGAGAGAGATCCTTAGGCCATGACATGACGTTCTCGGGCCATGAAGATGGTGCCTCCAAACTATGACGCCCTTGGACAGGTTGGCGATATTCCAGCCCATGATATAATATGATGCTTGACAAGACAGAGCTTAGTCTTGCGATTTGAAGGGCAGAGCTTAGCCCGAAAGAGAAGCAAAGTAAAATGTGGTTGAGAGAGAGCGCTTAGTATCGATGAAAAAGTAAATTGGAGGCAGAGCTTAGCCTCATGCAGATAGGAAGGCAGCGGTTAGCCTTATGCAAATGGGAGGTAGAGCTTAACCTCGTGTAAAAATGGAGACAGAGCTTACTGTCATGCAAATGAAGGCAGAACTTAGCCTTATGTAGACGGAAGGCAGATGATTAGCCTTATGCAAATGGGAGGCAGATGATTAGCCTTATGAAAATGGGAGGTAGAGCTTAACCTCGTGCAAAAATGGAGACAGAGCTTAGTCTCATGCAAATGAAGGCAGAGCTTAGCCTTATGCATACGGAAGACAGATGATTAGCCTTATGAAAATAGGAACAAACAACAAATGCTAGTAGAATTTATTAGCTGGTAATAGGTTGTGGTATTGCGATTGTTGCGAGAACTGTGACTATGGAGCATGTTCGCCCTTTTGTGCTGATAGTAAACTTTGCATTTGCGACTGTGTTGAAGTTTGTGACTTCGAAACCTGTTTGTTTTTTATTCCTGCATCCAAAGAAAAATCGTGAAATTTGCAGGTGGGGAAGGTTGGTTCGTATCTCCGCTGGCTTTACTTGCTTCGCTCTGCTTGGTCTGATGATTCTGTTTGTGTCATCAGGGTAGCGTTTGTTTAAACATAGCTATATTTTGAAAATATATGCATGATTTTGCAAAGACATAGTATAAACTATGTTTTAAGAAAGTTAATTGAACCGACGATCGTGACACGGTTCCAGACGTTGCAACCTCATACTACGAAATTTTGAGGGTCCTCCTCAAAATTTTGCCCCAGTTAGATGGTTGACGATTCTGACCGTTGTACATGCTGCGATTAGTTGTACTTGCTTCAGAATTTTGAGGGTCTCCGCAGTTTCCAATTGCGGGGGAAATGAGTTTTTTTTGAATTATGACCGAACTCGGAAGGCTGCCTACGTTTCCCCTCTTAAACAGGAATCGGGTCAGGCGTAGTTCAATTCTGACCTTTCCATCTTTCTTGGGTACTGGCACGATGTTGACTAACCATGTCGGATATTCAACTACCCTGAGAACCTTGGCATTGATTTGCTTGGTAACTTCCTCTTTGATTTTCAGACTCATATCATGCTTGAATTTTCTGAGCTTCTACTTTACCAGCGAGCACATTGGATTGGTTGGTAACTTGTGAGCCACAATGGATGTACTTAGACCAGTCATGTCATCGTACGACCATGCTAATATGTCTTCATGCTCTTTCAAGAATTGTGTGTATTCCACTTTCTCTGATGGCGATAGATGAATGTTGATGCGAGTTTCCTTGACAGTTTCTGAATCTCCCAGGTTGACTATCTCGGTTTCGTCCAGATTGGACTTAAGTCTATTTTTAAAATCCTCAAATTCTCTGATAATTTCATCGGGTATGGTATCTTCTTCTTCTGAATCACTGTCCTTTTGTTGCGTTGTCTCATTGCATGTCACAATCATTGGTTCATCAAGACAGGAAATAGTAATGCTGTAAGATAAAATAATGAGAGAAAATGAATACAGATTCGTTGAAACATAAAAGTGAATTTCAAATGTTTTGGAACATTGGAGATTTTATTGGAAAATGCAAAAAATGGAAATGCAGAAAAGGAAATCATTAGCAAAAATGAAATAATCAATGCTTGTTCAGCCTTGCTACCCCGGGACTCGTCGAGCCCTGGATGGTCTGACAGTCCAATTCTTGAGAAACGATCCCTTTCTCACAGCTTGGATGATAGGGCCTTCCTCCTCCTCATCCTCAACAATAACACATGAGTCAATGTCACCATCTTCCAGGAATAGATCTTTCAAAGCTGCCAATGCTTCTTCCTCCTCTGACCCCCATATTATGTCGGCTTGCTGGAAGGTCTGCTCCAAATTCCGTATCGTCTTTTCTAATGGATAGTAAGGACCGTGCCATGGTGGCGACCAATTCTCTTACTCTTTCCATATTTATTTGTATCCCAGCCCAAAAGTGGTGCCATGGTGCTTCAACTGTATTGGTTTGAAAATCCCCTGAAGATTTTTCCCGAGTCCTCTTCCAGGCTCGTATCCACTCCAGTTCAGTATGCTTTTGATCTTACTAGCCCACCATTTGTATTTATCCGCTGCATTGACCCGTTTAATGTGGTGGTAGGTTTCTCCACCCAGCCTTTTTCTACCTTCAATCACCCGGATGGTCTGACGACTATAGATAGGGTTGCTTCCATCTCCGTGGATGATTACTTCCTGGTGGTTCCATTCAAATTTCACTTCCTGATACAATGTTGATGCCACAACCCCAGTGATGTGTATCCATGGGCGTCCCAATAATAGATTATAGGATGTCAATATGTCTATCACCTGAAATTCAATTTTGAACCATGTAGGTCCCATCTGCAGACAAAGACTGATTTCTCCGATGGTAGACCTTTGAGAACAGTCAAAAGCCTTTACATGCATAGATCCTTCTTTGATCTCATGCAACCCCTTGACCAATTTCTTGAGTGTTGTCAACAGACAGATGTTGAGGCTGGATCCCCCGTCGATCAGAATCCTGAAATGATGAAGTAGTCATCACATTGCACAGTAATGTGTAATGCTTTGTTTTGACTTAGCCCTTCAGGCGGCAGATCGTCCTCGTGGAAAATGATCTTGTGACTCTCCATTACTTGGCCTACCATATTGGCCATTTATCCACTAGTTATGTTATTTGGCACATATGCTTCGTTCAACACTTTCATCAAAGCATTCCTGTGTGTCTCTGAATTCTGCAACAATGACAGAATGGATATCTGGGCTGGAGTTTTGTTCAGCTAATCGATGACTGCATATTCCCTGGCCTACACCTTCCTCCAAAGATCATTTGGGCCTGTATCAATGAAGGATGGCCTGTTGGAAGCATTCTTTCTAGACTCTACCAAATGTTCAGGTGTATAGAACCTGCAGGTCCTTGTCATCCCCTGTGCAACACCAGCTTCTTCTATCTTGACTTTCCTTTCCTTCTTGCTTCAGCCGTGTAATCCCAAGGTACAACCTTGTCATTGAAAGGTGGCGTGTTTGACACTGTCACTGAGATTGGTGCAGCTACTTTCACTTCAAATGGAATGGGTGCCTTAGCAGGCATCATAACTTCAACCTCGAACAGAAAATATGTGTTTGCAGGTGGTGCCATTTCAAACTTGAATGGGAGTGACACAGTTACCTCGACGTCTTCGGATGGCTGAATCTGGACTATGATGGGATTAAGAGTGGCTACTGGATTCTTTCGGTCGTCACCTTCTATAATTAACCCGATCGACCCCTCTGGGTCCCAATCTTCTTCTATCACTATCATGTTGACACCCCTATGGTCTGGAAGTAGATTGGTGCGAACATTGGGATCATCTTCTTTCGCTTGGATGACCTTTTTATCAATCATAGACTGGATCTTATCCTTCAATGAGCGGCATTCATCAATTGTATGCCCCTTCATGCCAGAATGGTATGCACAGGTCTTGCTTGGATTGACCCATTGAGATGGATTTTCAGGGGTTATAGTAGGGATATGAGTGACATAACCAGCAGATTTTAATCTTTCATACAGCTGGTCGATAGGTTCAGTAATGGCAGTGTCTTGTTTAGGAGGTCCGCGGTCAAAGTTGGGTCGAGGTCTCGGGAAATTTTGGCGAGCAGGGGGTGATTGGAAGTGAGATGGCTGAGAGTTGTAGGTATGATAAATAGGAGCTGGTTGGGAATATCTGGGGGAAGTAGGCTGATATGTAGATGGTGGAGATGGCTGATATGTTGGTGGGGGTGCTGATTGATAGGTAGGCGAGGGTGCTTGATAGGTGAATGGGGAAGTTCTGTATACCAACGGGGATTTGGGTCCCTGTGCAACCATTACCGTTCATGCATCTTTCTTCTTGGATATACCACCATACTGCAAGGCTTTTTTGGTGGCCTGTAGGGCCTCAAAGTTAGTGACCATTCCACTCTTGATACCTTCTTCGATTCTCTCACCCAACTTGATGATGTCAGAGAATTTGTGGTTTTCAATCACCATTAACCTCTCATAATAGTGCGGGTCTTGTGCCCAGATGAAGAATTTGTTCATTTGTTCTTCCTCTAGGGCAGGACTGACCTAGACTGCTTCAGATCTCCAGCGAGCGGCTTACTCGCGAAAAGTTTCGGTGAGCTTCTTTTTAAGGTTCTGGATGTAGAACACGTCTGGTGCGTTCTCCGTATTGAACCTAATTCGGTCCGTGAAGTCTGATGCCATACTTACCCAGTCAGACCACTTCTTAGGGTTTTGGATGATGTACCAAGATAAAGCATCTCCAGTGAGGCTCTTCATGAACAATTTCATGCGAATCTTCTCGTCTCTTCCTACTCCAACCAATTTCACAATAGGTCCTCAGATGGACCCTGGGATCACTTGTACCATCAAATATTTTGAACTTAGGCGATTTGTAACCCTCCAGTAGTTCAACATCGGGCTGTATGCAGAGATCTTCGTAGTTCAACCCTTCGACTTCCTTACTTCCTTCAATGCCCTGAACTCGACTAGTCAGCTTCTTGAGTTCCTCGGCCAAATTCTTAATGAGCATATCCTTCTCACTGGATTCAGATGTGTAAGCAATGTGTTGGGTGGAGTGAGGTAGAGTCTCCATGTATATGTGGTTGTTCTGATGACCTGGTGTTTGAGCATAGAGGTGGTCACTTGTGGAGTCTTGTGGTTTAGGGATAATTAGCGGGGTATTCCTTGGAGCGGGGAAAGTGTTGTGCTGGTGCTGTGGTGGGATAATTTTTTTTTCGGTGGATTTGTATGATGATGAGTCGTGGGAGGGTTCTGTTTGTTTGGGGTGTTCACAGGAGGTATGGGATTTTGAATGACATTTGGGACACTGAGTGAGAAGGATAAATTTGCCAAGTTCCGGACATGCTCAAGCTCCCCTTGAAGTTTCAACAACCTTTGCTCAAGTTGTGACATAGCATCATGCTGAACCTGAGTACCTTGATTTTCAAGAGCTTCAGTTCGTTCCACTGGCGTTGTGTTTTCATGTCTGATGTTGCCCACATCTTCCATTTTTCCATTGCCTTTGCCTTTAGGTGGACTAGGAGGAGGAGGAGGTGGAGGTCCCTTGGATCTTGTGTGATATGATGATGATGCAAGAATGCACGAACCAACCTTTGGGGAGGGGAATAATAAATAAATAAAAAAGGTAGCCAAGTCAGTGAGGATCATGAGAAAATATTGTAGTATTTAAACACATAATGTAGGAATAAAAGCGTGTCCTAATTTGGGAGCCTTGTTGTGCCAGAGGTAGGCCTAGCGACAAGTTGATTTTGGATAACTTAGATGCAAAAATGCCTCATTTCATTAATGTAAAATAGACGATTCCAAAACGACACTAAAATAATGCAGGAAATAACGTCACTAATGGCATTTGGCCTTATTACATTGGTAAAAGAAATGAAAAGGAAACCTAGACTACTTAGTCCCCGAAGGACCTTCCCCAGGCTTGGTCTTCTTGGTTCTGTCAATCTGGTTCCCCAGGTCGTGCATGCCCAACAGCAGGTTGGACCATGCAGAACCTGGGGACTTCATGACTCATCTTTTGCAAAATAGATAAGGTTAGATCCTTACCCCCGCCAGACTCGACTATTTAAACACTTATGATTAGAATGCATGCATTTAGTTATCCAAATAAATGCACAAAACGTGATTGCGTCCGTTGGGATTATGATAAACCCGGTGGACTTTTGGATAAGGCTGTCTTAAAGGGTTATCGTGCGGACGACACGTTAACCCGGATAGGTTTGACCATGATGCATGCACAATATAACAGAGTAAGGTTTCTATGGGGTTTTAGATTGGTACCCTCAAGTGGACAACTTGAGGGGGAAAGGCACGGAACCGTCGACTGCACCGCTGATCGACTAGTTTTACCGCAAATAAGCCTTTCCGAATTTAGGGGTGATATAAAATGGAAGGGCGCAAACACTCATCAAGCGTTGCTATAGGATTTGTATAGGCACGAGTGGAATATGATGTTGAGCATAATTAATGCAACAATAAATGAGCAATAAAAGCATGTTGTCAGGTATTTGCACGTTATGGAAGCGGTAAATACAACAATTATAATTGAAAAAGCAGTTACAAAGGAAGACAAAAAGAAACATGTCAGTTTATTCTGAAAGGAATAAATACTTGAAAGGGATAAACAAATAATGCCACATAAAGGGGGGGAAAGGTCGCAGGTATTAACAAAGTAGACACAAGTTCACAAAGCAGTTTGGAGAATGGTAAAAGCCTAGGATAATCCCCAGCAGAGTCGCCATGTTGTCGCGCCCCCCTCTTTCCTCACCTTTCGGATTGATCAGGGTATTCGACATTATTGGGACAACTCGTTTCCTTTTGGGAAAGGGGTAAGGAATTGAAGAGTCGCCACCTAACGAGTTAAGGTGCGTTAGGGAACCTACTAAAGGTTATTTACAAACATAGATTAGAAAACCAGAGATAGGGTAAGGGCTTGAAATTACTTCAAGGGGAAGGTGTTAGGCACCCCTCAAA
>ML355904.1:8251-28541 GCA_005239505.1 Nicotiana paniculata | reverse complement strand
TAAATTCCTATATTACTTGTCGACCACGTACACTTGCGTGTGCATTGGGAAATCGACCAACACGCACCAAGATTTCGTTATTCCTAATTCCACCTTTAAACCCTCTGTATTGATTCCTTACATATGTTAGGAGTGATGTTGTTTAACAACTACCTAAATATGTACCCTTTTCCAAGCAATACATACTAAATAGACACAATCAATTAAGAGTTCTTCAATCAACTAAAATAAGCACATAGTTAAACAAGTAGATAAATTTAAAGGCTCAACTATATAAACATCCTCCAAATCTATTCATTCTAGTATGCAAAACTACAATACTAGAATTCATAACCAATAATAGAAATAGAGGAAGAAAGAGGGAAAAACGTGAAGTTGAATCCTTCTCCTTGCTCCAAGTGTGTTCTTGCCTCCCCAAAGTCTTCTCTCACTTCAAAGTGGTGTCTCTCCCCTCAGGATCATGTTTTAGGATGTATTTATAGTGACTAGGGTTTGTATGGGGCGGATTTTCCTTCTCCTATTTCGGATTAGAGAAGCTGGTTATTTTTCTGCTCCTGTCCTAGTCTGGCGAAATGAACCTCGCTTCGCTGTCCGAGACTTTTCTGGTTTCTTCCGCTCCGGCCCCGATCTGGCGAAGTGAACCTTGCTTCGATGTCTAGGACTTTTCTCTTCAACTCAAAATCAAGGTCTTTACCAATCCTTTGCAAATCATATGCCCTTACCAACAAGCCATAGAGAGAAAGTAGTCCACACACTCATTATAAGTTCAAGTATAATTTAAGGCTCTCAGATCGGAAGAATTTTCTCACTCTCACAAAGAAACTCATATGCCACCCAAGTTAATACCATAAATTTGCCCATAGTGTAAGTCTCTACTAATTTAAGCTCGCAAAGTCTAGGATCAAAAGTAGATCTTTATAGGTTATAATTTTGGCTAAGGGACGGGTAGAATATATTTGAAACAATAGTGACTAACCTTCCTAAGAACTTTAATACACTACACTTTATTTTTAAGCACATTCTTGTCATGACCAATTCGATATCTTGCCATGAAACCATACACATTTAGGTACTTCTTTATTAAGCACATCAACATATAGATATTTACTAGCCTAGAAAAAGATGTGGAGGTGTTATTTTTTTCACTCTCCTTAATTTGGTATTTCTGGATATTAATTTTTTTATACACAAGTGCACCTTGCCGTCCTTTCTGTGGTTCCACCCAAAAGCTCCCCATTCTCTTTCTTTGCTCTTCTAGCTACTTAAGTGCTTTCGGAGGTAAATATTCAACATGATTTGATTAAGAATAAAGGGGATTCAGCTTGTAATGTGGTTGCCAAATAAAAGGTCTACAGGCTCAAAAGGGGTGACTATGGATAACCTCAACACTGGTAGGCAAATAGGCTAAATGGTCAACCAAAGAAAGCCTATATCACTTCCCAAACTTCCAAGACTTAATAATTCGCTTTGACTCACACATGAGGCAAGTTCTAGACTAGCAAGGATGGTACAGAGTACACTAAAGGCTTACCTCACACAATGCACATGACTCACTCAGGTCGGCTCGGACCCGACTCTCAAGTTAAAGCAACTAGCCAGTCATCATAAAATTTAAACACACTGGAATTGATCACAAGAGTCGAAAGATGAGCCTCGGTGTCAAAAGAAAGACACACATATTTTCGAGTCATGTAATTACAAAGATCATGGAGGAAGTACTTAGTGTGAGTGCTCCACCTCCAAACCCCGATATAAAATATGTCAAAAACTGTCTAGTAAGTCTACCGTTGGGAAAAGTCCAAAACTTTGTAAACATTCGACCTATTAGAAAAAAAAATCACTACCCGGTTCATAGATTTATCCCTTGAAAAGTAATCGTTTCCATAAGAAAAACCAAGAGGGATTATTTCTACCTAAGATTTTTCAACACACATAAGAAAAACACAACTAAAATAGCATAGGAACACCCAAATAGTCTCTTCACCCCACACTTAAAATTGTGAATTGTCCCCAATGCACGCCCATAAATACAAAAGGGTAAATGAAACTCCCTGGCAGGCCAAAGGCCGAAGCATTAGCAGCTTATGGGGTACTCAGACTTCTCCCAGACTTGATTCTTTGTGCGGACACACCACACTTAGTTCTAACCATCTCACTTGATTTTGCATTCTTCCAATAAGCTTGCTTCCCATGCTCCTAGATAAATAAATAAAAACACTACAAAGGTAATATAATAATAAAAAAAATTAAAAAAATGAAAGCAGTAAAGATGGGTTGCCTCCCAACAAGCGCTTGATTTAACGTCGCGGCATGACGCGAATAACTTTTTGCCCCCATCTCGAGCTTATGAATTGTACCCCAAGTTTTGCTTCAAGTTTTCTACTATGCTCCAAGGGCGTTGAAACAAATCTAACTGCCCCAAGAAAATAATGTAGTATTCTGCATTTCTTAGCCTTTGCATGAGGTATGTAATCTTGACTTTCTAGCAAGAAGAATTCCAAAATATAGGCACCTTGTTTCTCATTCATTGACTCCTCAATTGGATCGGATGACTCTATTTCCATATCATCATCCAAACACAATGTGGAAAAATACTTGGAGTGTGGACCAATACACTCAACTACATGAACATTGAGAGTGTCAATACCCATGACACTAGAGTCAGCTAAATATGTATCCTCAATGTCCTTGGTTGACTCTAGTATCTCTTCTACAACATTGAATCCTCAAAATCTAGTTCGGTTGATTGTTAGTGTTCTACTCTGACATCCTCCGTTAACACCTCAATTTCTGCATCTAATACATGTTACTTTTGGCTACTATCCATAATATCAACTGGTGAGCATTAAATGCTTCAGCTAATTGACTCACTTGTGCCTCCAGGTTAAGAATAATTGCTTTTTCCTTTGGATAGTATCACATAGCCTTTGTATTTGCAGTTGTTTCTCATTACTTTGTTCCATGAAACACTTTAACATATCTTTGATCTCCTTCAGGTTAGCTTCCCCGGGTTCTTTGTTCCTGTTAACCTCACAAGAAAAAGTAGAACCATCATAGTAAGGGGTTGGGGAAGGATAAGAAATATAAGCACAACCATGAAAGCGACCATCTTGACCACCATCCATATCACACAAATTCCACACATAAGATTGAGTTGGTGCACATAACTGGCTCCCGGGATTATTTTGACAATTTTGCAATGGGTGGTTTTCTCCACAATATACATACGGAGGATCAAAAGTAGAATTGCCAACATCAAAACTCTCATAATTCCAAGATTCCAGGTCTCTCAAATCAATAAGTAAAACAAAAATAAATAAAAAATCAAATACATAAAAAAGTTAAAGCTTTAAACCTAGCAATATGTACACCTACAACTACATCTTAGTTCCCCGACTACGACACCAAATTTGGTCAAGCTTAACTCTATTCCTAAAAAGTATAAGCGGTAGCTGCAAATATAATCCAGTCTAAAAGTCAGGAGTCGAATCTCATAAAGAACTAAGGCTTACTACAGGTGTTTAATATCACTAATAAGACAAGCTCTAAAAATTTCTAAGTTATAAAGAATGTGATTTTTTTGTTATAAACTAACTATATAATAAATGTAAAAATCAGTAAAATGATTAATTAACAAGGATAAGGGTTGGAGACAAGATTAATGAGGCCTATAGTTATAATTTCCCTAATTATCAGAATCCTTCCCACTACATATCCTATAAATTTTTCTAAATATTCTCTAGAGATCGTGAGTACTTTGGGTGATGTAATTCTCTTTCGAGCAACTACCACAATTTACTAGACATATTCTTCTGAATTACGCTAGCTGACAATAATTCACTGCTCTCTAAGATCGCACCAAGGTTTCGTTATTCCTAATCCCACCTTTAAACCCTCCTTATTGATTTATCACATACGTTATGAGTGATGTTTTTCAACAACTACCTAAATAAGTACCCTTTTCCAAGCAATACATACTAAATAGGCATAGTCAATTGAGAGCTCTTCAATCAACTGAAAGAAGCACGTAGTTAAAAAATAGAGAAATTCAAAGGCTCAATTATATAAAAATGTAACAAGAATTCATCCTCCAAAATATTCCATCAAAACCATAGATAAAAAATTAGCTATTCATTCTAGTATGCAAAACTACAATACTAGAATTCATCACCAATAATAGAAATAGAGGAAGAAAGAGGGAAAAATGTGAAGTTGAATCCTTGTCCTTGCTCCAAGTATGTTCTTATCTCCCCAAAGTCTTATCTCACTCCAAAGTGGTGTCTCTCCCCTCAAAATCACGTTTTAGGATGTATTTATAGTGACTAGGGTTTGTATGGGGCGGATTTTCCTTCTCCTATTTCGGACCGGAGAAGCTGGATTTTTTCTGCTCCCGCGCCGGTCGGGCAAAATGAACCTCGCTTCGCTGTCCACGACTTTTCTAGTTTCTTCTTCTCTGGTCCTGATATAGCCAGGTGAACCTCGGTTCACTGTCCGGGACTTTTCTCTTCAGCTAATTTTTCGCCAATTTTTCTCCTATTTGATCATTTTCCGTATAAGTTGTTCTTACACATAAGAAACACGTATTGAGCATATTTTCACTTCAAAAGCGGTGTTAACTCCCGTAATTCATGCAAGAATTAAAACACAAACACACTCACATCTCACCCACTCACTCCACAAAATGGAGTGGTATAGAGGAGACATAGGCACATTTTAGAAGTTGCAAGAGCACTGAGGTTTCAGGGAGGTATACTAGTACATTTTTGGGAAGATCGTGTACTAGCAGCCGTATATTTGATAAATAGGCTTCCATATTCTGTACTATGTGGCAAATCACCATATGAGGTCTCCCACAAGTCACCTCCTTCACTACTTCACCTAAGGGTTATTGGCTGTCTTTGTTTTTCTACAGTCACCAACCAGAGTGATAAACTTTTACCTAGGGCAATAACAACAGTCCATATCAAGTTATACAATCTCAAGGACAAGAAGTTTTTTGTCAAAAGGGATGTCACATTTAGAAAGGATGTATTCACATTCATGCTGATGAAAGAAGGAATAATTCCTCCCTTGTTCCTTGAATTAGCTAGACAATATACAATAGAACAACATGCATCTCAACAACAACATGCTCTTGTTTAGGAAATGCAGGTTTTTGCTCAAGAAATGGAACAACCAAATGATGAAAATGAAGATGCAGTGCCTCAGTTGGACGACTTATCCAATAGTAGTGATGAGGAGATTCCAGTTCAGCAGCCAGAACAGGCAGCAGAGGTGGCAAGTGAGGAAGTATCACATATGCAACTTGGAAGAACTAGCAGAGGATCAAAACCACCATCTGGACCAAGGACTACATTTGCCCAATTGTTAAGCCTTCTTCTTCAACTTGCATATATCCTATGTCCAACTATCTTGGTTATGACACATTGAGCGCTGCCTATCAGATTTATCTTACTGCAATTTCAACAGATGTTGAATAAGCATCCTATAATCAGGCAATGAAGGATAAAAAAATGGGTAGATGTTATACAAGCTGATATAGATGTACTGGTGAGTAATGATCACGCTCAACTAGGTTTTATAAAAAGACTAAGCGGGCGTTGCAAATATAATCTGAGTATTTTGCCCAGAGTCGAATCCCATAGGGGATTAACCTATCAATTACAGTTGTTAAACTCACTCGATTCTTCGTAATCAACTTCCCAAAGGTTAAGAATAACAATTTTTTAGTATTTTTACTAACTAAAACTGAACGAAATTAAGTAGACTAAAAGATAACTAATACTGAGTTGTAAACAAATGCGAGAAAGATCTAAGGTTATGGTTTTCCCCGCTGATGAAATCCCATCTTGTATATTTCATATTGTTTGGCCTAATTATCTCTATCAATCATGAGCACGCTTGCTACCGTAAATCTCTCCCGAGTAATTATAATAATTAACTAGACGCACTCTCCCGAGCTACGCTAGCTTGCTTTTATTATAGCTCACTTTATATTGCACCCAATGTATCGTTATCCCTAATCCGGCCTTTAAACCCTCGGTTATGGATCCCTCCTATACTTTGGGAGTGGTGTTGTTCAACAACTGCCTAAATATGCACTCTCCTCCGTGCAGATACATGCTAAATAGGCACAACTATTGAGGACCCTTCAATCAAATACAATAAGAACTTAGTTGAACAAATAGAGATTGAAACCAAGTAAACTATATTATTATAACAAGATGTTAATCCTCAACGGGTTCCACCAAAACCTTAGACTAAATAGATTAGCTACTCATAATTGTACTGAAAATAATAACAGAATAATTCATCAACAATGACAAAAATACAAGGAAGAGAGATGAGATTTGATGCCCAATTGTCCTCCTTGCCTCTTGCCTTTGCTTTTCTTGAACAAGACTCTAAACCTGATTAATTCCCTCTTTTGGGCGAGTTGAACCTTATATAGGTTAAGTGGGTTTTCCCCAAGCTTCCAATTCTACCCCTGGAAAATAACGCGTTTGACTGGACTAGCGCGCCGGCGCTAGTCATCTCGCTATTGGGCACGCTAATGGTTAAACATTCTGCCTGGGAATCGCTGGACTAGTGCGGTCGTGCTAATGGGCGCGCTAAGAACGCGCTAGTGGACTTGTAATTTGTCCCATCAATTTTCTTCCTTCTTTTCACACGTTAAATATTTCAAGGGGCCTTTCTCCTTCAATTTGGCTCCAAACACCATCCTAGGTCCTCATAAGTGCATTTTGCTCCTGCGAAACATAAAATCAACAATTAGATCCATTTTAACATCATTTCACATTCCTAAGACAATGAAGCATTATTAAGTTGGAGTACAAATATATACTAAACTACGTGAATTTAGCCTATTATCAAGTAACAAGAGATGGGAGGTGGTTCCTATTCCCAAAGGCAAAGTTCCCATTTGTTGCAAAAGAGTATACAAAATCAAGCATAGGTCAGATGGATCAATAGAGAGATACAAATCTATATTGGTTGCTAAAGGATAGAGCCAACAAAAGGGTTGCATTATCAAGAGACATTCTCTCCTGTGGTCAAAATGGTGACCATTAGGACTGTGATTGCGTTAGCAGCTATGAATCGATGGCCATTGTTTCAGATGGATGTTCATAATGTGTGACCTTGAGGAATATGTATACGTGCAACTACCTTCTGGATTTGGTAGCCAAAGGGGTAAAATAGGGTGTAGACTAGTCAAATCTTTATATGGTCTTAAACGGGCATCTAGGCAGTGGAACCTTAAGCTTACTAATGCACTCCTACATGCTGGTTTCATACAAAGTACGCATGATCATTACCTATTCACCCTGAAGAAGCACAACAGACACATTATAATACTTATATATGGATAACCTTCTCATTACAGGTGATGATGCTGGTCTCATCCAGGAAGCCAAGAACACTTTGCAAAATAATTTTAAGATGAAGGACCTAGGAACTCTGAAATACTTCCTAGGAATAGAGGTTTACATATCACAAAAAAGAATCCTACTTTGCCAAAGAAAATATTCTTTGGAGTTGATCGCAGAATTAGGCTTGTCAGGTTCTAAGCTTGCATTAACTCGAATGGCGCAGAACATAAAGCTTACAACTACTGAATATTGTGAGCATGTAATTTTTCACCTATTAAAATACTCCTACAAAATTTAATAAACAAATTAATTTTTATTCATAGTTAGATTTTTGTGTGAATTTCAGTGTTTATTTATGAATTATTTGCATTTATGATCATATTTTATCTTTTAAAAATTTATAAAATAAAAATACTTAGAAAACTTTTATTAGCATGCATAATTAAGGTTTTGATTTAATCTAATGCTTACTTACATAATTTAATCATATTATTTGAAGAAATTTACAAAAATCTGTTCTTTAGATAATTATGGATATTAATTAAGGGCTTTACTTTTAAAATTGACTCATTAGATTATAATTAAATTAAATTGTGCTAATAACTAATATATTTTTTTAGAATTCAATTAGGATCAATCTAATTAGTTTACAATTAGCCTAAGTTTTCTAAGGGGTTGAACGGACTGGGCCAACTACACCCAGGCCCAATCCCTTTCCTAAATGCCAAAACACCCCAACCCAGTCCACTATCTGTCCAGTCCACCACTCCCCCAAAACGACCCTGTTTTGCCCTCTCAAATCTCAACTGTTGGATCATTCTAATCCAACGGTCCTCAACTCACAACCCCTTTCCTATTTATTTGTCCTAACAGTCCCTACCCCCCTCTCAAACACCCCCATTCACTCGTCTCTCCCAAACCCCCAGACCCTAGCCGTCCTAAATTCCCCCCGCCATCTCCGCCGACCGGAAATCGCCTCACGGCAGCGGACCACCTCTAAATCAACCCAAAATTTCACCAGACCATATCCTCACTCCCCTCAACCCCAATCTCTCCTCAGTTTTTCCTAAAAACCTCCCATCTGTAAAACCTAAAAACCTAGCCACTGGTCGATTTCGAGCAAGTTTGTGGATCAAACCTACGTGAGTCAGTTGTTCTTGATAAGAGCAATTGATTCACGTGGGTTTGACTCATTTTCAACCTCGCCGGAGTCCGACAAAAATTCGACAACCGCAACCAAATCCAGCCAAACTTTTTCTGACTAACTGGTACATTCCCTCTCTTATTTCCTTAATTAGTTGTGTGTTGAAATTAGTCGCTTATGTTTATTCGTTTTTCTTTTACTTATTGATTTTTAGACTAATTAGTTTAGGTTTCATATATTTTCATTTCTCTTTTATTAAATGTTGTTTTTTAATTTAGTTATAGGTTTAATTGTTAATTTTTGTATGACTTAACTGATTTTTGTTTTTAGTTGAGGTTTTCAGATTTTTCTTTGACTATTTCTTCTTCTAAAATAATCAATTAGTTATTTATGTGTATCAGTTAGCTAATTTCCATCATAGTTTAATCATGCATATCTTAGGGTGATTTGAAATTAGTTACATAGGTTTAATTTCCAATGAGGGTTGATTGAATCTTGGCAGTGATTTTAGGTTTTCAAATCTGTTTATTTCTCTTATTAATTTCCATTCTAGAACAGTCGATTAATCACTAATTTATGTTAATTAGCTAATTTCAATTATAGTTAGTCGTACATTATTAGGGTTATTTGAATTTTATTTCTGATTTATGTGACCTAGGTTTATTTTCTAATTTTTGTTGTCTGATTCCACAGTGTTAGCCTAGGGTCTCATGTGACTGTTCCTATTGTTAGCTCATAATATGTGTTAACTATTTGTGAGAGTTCCATTCCCAACCTAATTAGTCCATCCTGAATTTTTAAGTAAGTATGTGTGTTTAAAATTAAATTCTGACTTTTGTCAGTTAATGGAATGTTAGTTGTACATGATTAGTTAGCTTAAGCTTATGATCTTTCCTCTAGTCCCTGTACATTATGTTGAAAGTAAAGTCCTAACTCCTAAATTAGGATAATTAATTAAGTCTAATAGCTTAGCTAACCACACATGTTAGGATCACTTGAATTAGTTTAGTCTAGGTCCTGAAAATGACTCACTTAGATTCAATTGCTAATCTTTGTTTAGGTTTGTTCCAACTACCTTTGAAGAAGTTCAAAATTCAGCTTCTTCATTAGTGTTAGTTAATAAGCATAATCACCTAATTAGATCAAATTAGTCAACTTAATAATCAACTTAGCTTAATACAAGTTATTTTGAGTTACCCGATTTCAGGAACTCCTTAATAATTGATCCTTGGAAATGGAGGCCCAATTAGTTAGGCCCAAAATTGGCCAACTATGGTGGCCCAGGCCTTGGATCAGGCTAGGGTAATTACAGGGGTGTTTTAGGGTATTTTAGGAATTCCAATTAGAGAATCTTAGCTGTAACAACCTAAGAAACTTTTAGAATGAAGATAAAAGATAAAAAATAAAATAAGAAAGATAATCAAATCAGAATTATGGTAAAACAGTAAAATTTCAAAAGTAAAAAGGGTGTAAAAAATAGAAGAAGTTTCTAGAAAATGTACAACTGTCCTAGCTGTTACAAAAGATTCTAAAAATAGGATAAGGAGTACAGCTGTACCAGGATTGTTAAAAAACTGTACTATTTTGAGATTTAAAGATAAGGAATATTCCTAAAATATATCCACCTTAGGCACCCTATATATAGACTACTCATTTATGAAAATACGATACATTCTACACACATTAGACATTCACTCATAGATAGACTACTGTGAAAAATACCCAGATTTTACATTCTGAAATTCTACACAGACACATGATAGAAAAGTACCTTCTAAAAAAATACTCACACACACTCATAGAAACTTTGCTCTGAAAAACACATTACTACTCTGAAAAATAAAAAAAAAATACTGAAAATACCAATATGGATTCAAAAATACTCTGAAAAAATTGGTTTTTTTTTGCTGTAGTTTTTTTCTTTAAAACTGGTCTTTTAGCTATGTTTTTCTGCTTCAAAACTGGTTTATTTGTGGCTGATTTACTGGGTTTATTCTGGGTTGTTGCTGTTGGTTTCACTGGTACTGTTCAAACTGCTGATCACCTATTTTTGACCTTTATTTGGTCATTTTCTTGCTGCTTTTCTCTTTAAAAGGTAAGCAACCATGTTTGTTATATTAAATGGAGTCTTTTCATCTGAATCTGTTTCATGTTTATGTGTATTTGTATCTTAGCCACATATTTTAGATTGTATGTGTAGTTCATACTTATGTTTTGTTTGATTTCTGGATAGTATGAACACATTGTTTGGTTATGACTTGTTTAAAATTCTGGTGAACTGTAAAATCATTCACAATAGTAACATATGTAAAACAACATTAAAGGTATAAATCTGACCACTAGTTGGTCAGATTTATCCCAAAAATTGCATATTGCAGGTGGCTCTTTGGCTGATTGAAGCTGAGATAAAGATCATAATAGCTATTAGGGACTGATTAGTCTAAGATATTGAAAGTTTTTGGATTAAATGTAATTTAGATTTAATTAGCTATGTATGATTACTTTATTTGGTACCCCTTTGTAGAACAATCATATCCCCCCCCCCCCATTTTTTTTATTTTGGGATTTTAGCTATTGTAGTATTGTGGACTGGACCATTTTGTTTGGATAAATTATGTACAACAACCTTGTTTTTGTTGGAATTGGGCCAGAAAATCGATCCCTTCAGGCCTTCTAAATGAAGGCCATAAAGGATGGGTCAGACTCATAAAATAGCCCAATAAGCCTAAACGAGTCTGGACCCTTGGCCTTTGGACCTGGAGTGGAAAAACTCAATAATTTAAAACTTAATTAGTCCCAAAGATTAATATGATCCTGAAAGAATTAGACGTCTTATTAGTATCGTTAATCTAAGATTTGAATGCAATAGTTCTTCTATGTTTGATGCTTTTTCTCTTGTATGAATTAAACTCGAAGATAGGCAGATTATGTTTAGAACGGATAAAGTGTGACTGACCCAGTGCACTAGCACAAATCTAGGCCAGATTATGAGGTATTTTAGTAGGCCCATTCCCTATTTTGGTCTATTGATAAATGACTTTGAATATCCTACACGTTGTAGTCTAAATACCTTTTTGACTCTTAAGTCAATTTTACAATGACTTAGGAAGATAATATCTTCAAAAATAGTAAAGTGTTTAGACTCGGCCTTAATTAGGTAATTGATACAGAATTCTTAAGCATCTTTAAAAAATATCAAAGTATACGTTCGCGTAACTTTGAATAGAAAATAACTTTTCTCATAACCAACTTTTTCTTAAATTGTGTACACGTTTACGTGACACAAATAAGTTTAAAAAATGAACATTCGTAGAGATGCCTTTAGGATCGGATTTTTTCCCGTGAGTGCGTACTTGTTTGCGTGACGTGATCTTGATTTAAAAACCAAAATACGCGCTTGCGCAACCTTGACTATTTCTTTAAATGAATCAAGTGTCATGAATTATGTACACGTCCACGTGACATAATTTTTGACGCATCAAATTCAAGCGGGTATACGCATACGTAACCCGTTTTAAAATAATTCTTTAAATACAAAAATATTTGAATAATTAGAAGCGGTAAAAGATATAAAAATGCACATAGGTAAACTCAGTAATTAAACAATTTAAGCCAAGTATAAATCATTAAGAGTCCGTGCTAGAACCACGGAATTCGGGAATGCCTAACACATTTTCCGGGCGTAACAGAATTTCTTACCCGGTCTTCTGGTTCGTAGACTTTTTAACAGAGTCAAAATTTTCTCAATTTGGGATATTAAAAATAAATGGTGTCTCGGAACACCGTAAATAAATCCTAGTGGTGACTCTGAAATAAATAAATAATCCCAAATTCAAATAATGTCACTTAAATTGGAAAAACTCCCTTATCCCCACCCTATCGGGAAAAAGGAGGTGTGAAAGCTCTGGCGACTCTGCTGGGGATCGAACCCAGAATCTCTGGTTCAGGGTTCAAGAATTCAAGCTTTTAATATGATTTTACTTGGTTTGTTTAAATTGTTGATATTACTGTCCTTCTGTGCTAAATGTCATTTATTTACCGCTTTGATATTTACTTGAACTGTATTTAAACTGTCTTTTTACGCATCCCTACTGAGTCTTCTAAAAATTGGTGCACACGTTCGTGTGGACCGCCTCTCTGTTAGAGGTCATACCAAATAAGAACGGGGATGGATCAGCCACTAGGCCGGATAGCCTTTCGTGCTACCGGTATGTCACCCCCACCTTGGCTCGAGTTGTCCGCTCGGGTAAGCCAGGCCTAGAACAAAGCCCCAGGTTTAAACCTAGAATGACAAAACCTCATACCGAATCCCTAGTAGGAACTCTTATTTGCATCATGTGCATTTTTGACTGAGGACTCAACACATGGGTTGGGTCCGTCTAGGACAGGTGAACCCAAAATGAAAGACCATCCTGATGCATCTTACCTGCTATGTGTATATTATTTGTCTCGGCTTGTTTGTTGACTGACTAAAGAAAGAAAATAACAGAAAAACAAAGAGTGAGGGAGGATAGAAATTTACCAGTTTTGAAAAACCCTGATATTTGAAAAATACCTCGAAACTCTGTCAAAATTTTTTCGAAAAAAAAAGAGGAGAAAAAGAATTTCAAAATAAGTGAAAATGATTCAACATTATATTTTTTAAGTTGTGTCAAAACTGACAGAACTACGTGTGTCTGGTTCTCACCGGATGTGAGATACATAGGAAAACCTTATCGGTGTCGACCCCACTTTTCAAAAATAAACAAAAATAAGTTTATTAGTCAAAATAAAACCGACCCAGATTCGGTTAAGTCTTGTACCGTTCTTGCCAAAATAGCCTTAGAACACTTTAAATTGTCGAAGGGATATTTTCGTTGAAGAACAGACGTGTCTGTCACTTTTCCTAGAAAAAGTACCCTGCCTCGGTCTCAAAACTTTATTCAAAAGTAAGAAGGGGCCACTTTTGTAAAAATGACCGTTTTGGTCAATGTTGCGCAAATAGCCATTTTTTAGGAGAGGTGTCTTTTGAAAATTAAAATTGGTCTTTGTAAAAAGAATTTTTTGGTATTTTCCTTTCAAAATTAGAAGCAATCTTAATCCTACCCGTTCACAGGTGCAAAATGAGAATTGTCCAGAATCTGCAACTGAATATTGTAGAGGAAGCTCCCCTACAACTCCGAATGTGGTGGAATGACCTAGACAAAGAGGGTAAAGAATGGGTAGTTGAGAAATTGGGGGCTGTCATTGACATCATGAAGGTTAAACCAAGAGATGACTTGATCAAAGATTTAGTAACTTTCTGGGATCCCGTTCGTAATGTATTATGTCTCTAAGATTTCGAGCTCACTCCTACCCTGGAAGAAATAGAAAGGTATACGGGTTTTGGTCAGAATTTAAGGAACCAACAACTCATCTTCCCAAGGCCCATGTCAGTGCGCCGTTTCTTTTATTTCCTATCCATCAGCAAACAACTCAGAAAGAGCCGGGTGGTTGATGGTTGTTGCTCGTTCTATTTCTTGTACTCTAGATATGGCTTTCCAGACGGATTCAAAACACATGAAAAGGGTCTAAACGACAAACAAGACAAGGATACCTTGAGAATTCACTGCCGAATAGCCTTCATTGTGGCATTGATGGGTGTAATGGTCTTTCCAAATGCAAAAGGGACCATTAATGTTCGTGTGGCTAGAATTGCCCAAGTTTTGATTGAGAAAAAGGATCACACTCTAGCTCCGCTCATACTGTTTGATATTTACGGGGCTTTAACACAGTGCAAGTCGGGGGAAACATTATTTGAAGGTTGCAACGTTATTCTCCAAATGTGGCTAATCGAACACCTTCGCCATCACCCGAAATTCATGATCTATGGTCCTAACAAAACCAATTTCATCGAAAGCTATGAAGAAAGAGTAGAAGATTACAATTCCCCATAGAGAGTTGAATCTTGGATCGACCATCTGAGAACTTTACGGGCAAATAAGATAGAGTGGACTCCGGGATGGCTTCCTGTCAGGGAGGTTATATACATGTCGGCTAAAAGAAATCATTTGTTGTTAATGGGCCTGAAAAGTGTCCAACCCTATGCACCCCAAAGGGTCCTGAGACAGTTGGGTCGGTATCAAATATTACCTGAGGATGAAGAATTGAGTACCCAGATTATTGAATTGCACCCTGAAGCTCCATTACCTGAAGCCTTGATTCAACAAAATTTGAATGTGTGTCGGTATTTGAAAGAAGATACTCAAGTGCCTGATCTTGCCAAAGGCGAAGTAGATCCGGGTTATGCAGCATGGTTTGAAAAAAGAAATGGCATTAATGAAGAAACAGAACTTGAGCCAGAAAGGCCTTCCAAAAGGCCTCATGTTCAAGCTTTTGATGATAAAACTCAAGAAAGGTTAGCTTGGGGAGAGAAAGAAAAATAATATCAGGCCAATATCCGCACTTTGAAAGAAAAATTGAGGAACTTTGAATTCGACAAAGATTTACAAGCACAGGTAGTTGAAGGCGAGAAAAGACAGTTAACACGAGAGAACGAGGCGCTCCATGCCCAACTCCGAAGTTTGAAAATAGCTTCCGAAACACCTGTGAGAAGTGAAAGGGATGAAAAGATCATCAGCAACCTAAGGATGAAGGTTCATGAGTATGCGTTTGATTTGACTAAAGCTGAAAAAGGCCTGCTAGATGCCCAAACCAAGTTAGTCAAGGGAGTAGAAGAACATGCTCATCATTTGAGGCAGAAGTATAGCAAAGAAATGGCAATCCTGAAGGAAAAATTGTTTGCCATGTGGAATGAAATGGTCCAACAAACTAAAGACTTTAAAACAGAAAGGGAGCACTGTTATGCACAAATCTGCCAAATGGAAGGAACTGTGCAACAACTACAAGACCAGAAGAATACAAACACCCAAGTGTTGGAAGCCCGGGCACAACAAATTGGGCGCCTGCTTCAGGAGAAAGGGCTCATCAGAACCAGGATCAAAGAAATAGCCGACTATGTCGTGGCGAAATGTTACGAATGCGAAAGCATGAATACCTCCATGTTTTTTGCCTCTATGATGACTTTCGTCCACCAGGTGATGGATGATTTTGACCGGATTCAGGGAGACATTGCACACAGGCCTGCACAAAGACCAGCCAATGCACCACAGGCCCCGAGAAGACTAACAGAAGCCCTCCTTTCCACTATCATCCCCAGAGTTATTTACAAGTAGTTATTACAGGCCATTTGTATAAATTACATAATTGAAATAATAAAAAGAAGAATTTATGTTATAGGGAGCCTACAGATAGGCCCAGAATCTCAAGAATTCCTCAATGCCACTTATGTTCACAGACCTTTCATATAATCCGGGTGTGTCAGAGATCCCTAAGGATCTCAAAGGATCCTGGGCAGTGCTCACACCCAGATTCCCATGACCAAGATGGAGTACGTGCAGTGTGGAATGACCAGCCTCTGTGTGTCAAAGTTCAGAGGGAGCTCAAGGGTCCCAAGTCAATACTCATATAGAGGGGGAGAACCTAATGTCTAAGAGTATATGTGAGAGTTCTTGACATAGTTTTGAAAGAGTTGAGTTGGAAAACGGTTTGAAAATGAGTAGTTTGAAATAATTTATGGAGAACAAAAGATTTTTAGTAAAAAACAGTTTGAAAGAAAGGATTTAGGACAATCAACAACTGAGAACCACATCAGCATGCATAGTACAAGGAAGCAGTCACAAACAGGGAATGAGGGATTGGGGACAAGTAGGCTGCTCAAGATTTACTACCATAGAAATACTAAGGTATCATAGAACGTTAACAACCACAGAACAATTTTCATAAAGATGTTCAGGCCAGAAACTAACCGAATCAGATTGAGGGGTGTGCTAAGGGAGATAACATGCTGAATCTAAGGGAGGATAGGACAACTTAACAATCATACTAGTAAAGTGAAAGTAGACATGCTAATTACAGGGTACACAACAGAACCATAAGTAAAAGCATAATAGAAATAGAAGGAATTGCAATATTAAAAGAAGCATGTTGTTTTTTATGCTTTAAGTTAAACTGAAAAACATACCAGTTAAATGAGAGAATAAATGCAGAGTGAGGAGCAGTAGAGTGCAGAACAGTAGAGTGCAGAGCAGTAGAGTGTATAGTTGCTCAGTCTTGGCTTGCAGCCGACTGAGAATAGCAAGTAACAACAAGAATAACAAGAGAGAATGTATATGTGTATGAAATAGTTCAGAATAGTGTATTGTTCGTGTTTTTTTGTTAATGAAGAGTGAAGAGTATATATAGTTTGAAAACAGGTAGCAAATAAGGTAAGAAGTACTAATTTAACATAGTTATAGAAAAAATACCCAATCAGGATCAATCAAGACCCGGACACCCTTTAATTAGGGAGTCATAGTTCAAACGGGTACAAGTTGTATCAAACAAGGAAAAGAATCAATTATAAGACTGATTTTACCATAATAGGGGTAGTAAAAGCATGGAGCATATGATTGAGTGTAAGTACAGAATATACCAACTAAGGAAAGTGCATATGAACTAATTGACAACAGGTTTATTTGTAGAAATAAGGCAAGAGATAATTCTGGAAATCAACAAGAAAATCTCGAGTGAGATTCAAAACATAGGGAATCAGTATCAATCAAGGAAATATCTCACATGTAAGGAAATACTCGAAATCAGTAGGGAATATTATGTAAAATCAATAAAGTAATAGTCACAGTTATTCAAAGATTTAAAATGGTAAAAACGTTGTTGATTTAAACGGAATAACACATATTAAGCAAAAATCAGAAACCCTAATCACACAATTAGGGATTCATATCATAACACAAAAATTAATTAAATAACCCAGCAGACAATCATGATTTAGGCAAAAGAGACGAGGTATCAGAAACACTAACAACAAGCATATGGCAAAAATCACAAAATCACACAATACTCATGAAGGAAGAGTAGTTATACTAGAACAGGTAAAACAATATTGCAAATAAACTCGGATTCACATATTGAACCAAGAAATTTGGGGATTTTTATTAAAAATGACTCAAACGAAATGGAAAGGCTCAAATAACGTTTAAACATGGTAGAATCATAAAATAATGCTAAGAAATTAGAAATCAGACTATTTTGAAAGGGATTTTGAAAACCCTAGTTCAAAAACTGAAAAATCGTTTAGGAACCTGAAGAGTATTTAAAGAAAGAATGGAAAGAACTCATAATAGGTATAGATTTGTACAAATCTAAGAGAATCGGAAGGTTTAAAGAACTAGGGTTTCGAAGAGAACCCAGAAAAGATAAGAAAGCCTTAAAATGTTACTGGTTTTAACCCAAAGGTCATAGATCTTACTCAAACGGCCGGAGGTGGCCGAAAAATGACTTGAAGGACCATGGGTTGGAGTTGAACCGCTCCAGGTTCGTCTGATGACCTCAAAACGATGACAGACGTTCAAGGGGGACCCATAAGGCTGGTAGGTGACGAGACCACCATGGGTTCCGGCAGGGAGACGACCGGAGAAGGGAGGTCAGTAGGTTTAGTAGGTGAAGCGTTTAGAGAGATATGAGAGATATGGGAGAGTTGAAACGGCTGAGAGTGAAAGGGGGAATAAGGGTTTGGGGTAGGTCGTTTAGGATTAATATGGTAAGGTGAGATCTGGGCCGTTGATTTGAATTAATCAACGACTCAAATCAAAGGGGTATTGGGCCGGGTATATTTGTTAGGATTGGGCTGGGTAGTTGGGCTAGTTTATTGGGTTAGGGGTCAAGTTTGATTTTGGGCTAGATTTTAAATAGGAAGGGGCTAATTATTAAATACCCAATTAAATAGATAAAGAATTAATAAAAATAGCTAACAATTACATAAAAAGAATATAAGGCTAAATAGGTGAAATTAAGGTAATTAGATAATATTAAAATATAAAACAACTAACTATTGCATTAAAATGGTATAAAATGTACAATTAGGCTATAATTGCATAATTGTTGTAATTATAACCAAATAATGCCAAATTGGCAAATTTGTGAAATAATTAAATCCTAATAGGATAAAAATGATATATTGAGCTAGGAAGTATTTTGAAATTATTGATAATATAATGAATGAATAATTATTGAATTTAAAATACTGAATAAATTGGAATGGAATTAAATAAAATATGTAAAATTATGGAAAATACCAGTTATCATATAAATTGATTTTGAAGGCACATATGCAAATTTTAAAATAGTTTGAGAAAAAATTGGGTATCAACAGCTGCCCCTCTTTACCCGGGAAGGATGAAACAGTTATCGGGTAAAGATATGATGGCCAATTTTGACCGAGTGAAATGATTTGGAGAGATTTAGGCCGCACCCTGGTTTCTGAGTTGCCTACATATCCCTGGTTATATAGGAATCAGGTCGTATGTAGTTCAGGAGTTATCGACAAGTATACCGATGAAGTTTTACAAGAACGGACGCAAAGTATAGGGTTAGGTGCACAAACGGCTTACGGGGTTGTTAGGAGAACTGGAGCGGGACCACTCCTGCCGAAATGGCAGTTCGCTCGCCGGATTACCTGCAAATAAATAGTACAAGCATATATTGTGCGTAATTTGAACATAATGCATATTCCCATTGGACCATGAATGATGTCTTTGGACGGTTAATATGACGTCCTCAGACCATGACGTCCTAGGCTATGAATTGCTTGATGCAGGATTTCGCAGGCCATGAAAATGATGTTCTCGGGCCATGAGGATGGTGCCTCCAAACCGTGACGCCTTTGAATAATGATATGCAGAGGTTGGAAGAGATCCTCAAGCCATGTCATGGTGTTCTCGGGCTATGAAAATGGTGCTCCGAACGATGAAACCTTTGGATGACTTGGTGATATTTCAGCCCATGCGGATGCAATAAAATGATGCTGACGAGACAGAGCTTAGTCTTGCAAATGAAAGGGCAGATCTTAGCCCGAAAGGAAAGTGAAGTAAATAGTGTTTGAGACAGCGGTTATTCTCGAAAGGTAAATTGGAGGCAAAGCTTAGCCTCGGAAGGCAGAATGGTAGCCTTATGCAATGAAAATGGAGATAATACTTAGTCTCGGAAGGCATAATGGTAGCCTTATGCAATGATGCAAATGCAAGTGGAGAAAGCATTTAGTCTCGGACGGCAGAATGGTAGCCTTATGCAATGATGCAGATGGAGGTAGAGCTTAGTCTCGAAAGGCAGAACGGTAGCCTTATGTGAATGCAGAGTGAAGACAATATTTAGTCTCGGAAGACAGATTGGTAGCCTTATGCGATGCAGATGGAGACGCCGTTTAGTCTCGGAAGGCATAATGTTAGCCTTATGCGATGCAGATGGAGACGGCATTTAGTCTCGGAAGGCAGAATGGTAGCCTTATGCAATGATGTAGATGGATGTAGAGCTTAACCTCGGAAGGCAGAATGGTAGCCTTATGCAAAGATGCAAATGCAGATAGAGACAACGTTTAGTCTCGGAAGGAAAAATGGTAGCCTTGTGCAATGATGTAGATAGAGGTAGAGCTTAACCTCGGAAGGAAAAATAGTAGCCTTATGCAAGGAATAAAATAACAAATAACGGTAGAGTTTCTTAGCTGATAGCAGATTGCGGCATTGTGATTATTGGGAGCATTGTGACTACAGAGCATTACTTGTGTGTGCCGATAGCAAATGTCGGTAAGTGCAACGGCTTTGAGAATCGTATTTTGAAAAACTTTTGTCCCCTGGGTGGATAGTACGTTTAGGGATTTTGCAACCTTAGTGCCTGCAACCAAAGAAAGATCGTGAGTTCTATAAAC